>CM076673.1:71121529-71301529 GCA_038501925.1 Xenopus petersii | reverse complement strand
CGATCCGAAACCAATTTCATTGCAGAACTGTGCTGGAGCAGCACTATTAACGGATGTGTTTTTTTCCCATGACAGTATCCTTTTAAAATCCATATGTGATCTGCTTTGAAAAAAAATAAAATATTTGATCAGTAATGAAATACACAAAATATTCATGTAACACATTTTTATAAAAAGCTACCTGTTGCTCTCACCACAGTAAAATACCAGGTAACACAGAAAGCATATCTAATACATAAGCAATAACATTGTAATGAAGGGAACAAATGTATAGTTTGTTTGTTTTTTTTACTAAAATTCGGAGTCCCAGAATTTCTGGCCCAGAGAAAAGCAAGTTAAATAGATCGTTCCATATCTAAGGGGCTTATTTATAAACATTGGACAAATTTGCCTATGGGCAGTAACCCATAGCAACCAATCAGTGAGTGGCTTGTTAAAGCCAGCTGCTGGTTGAAAAATGAATACAAGTATTTGATTAGTTGCCACATGGTACTGCCCATGGGAAAATTTGCCCCCTGTTTATAAAGGAACCCCACTGTTTTAAATAATGATTGTTCCTTTTCGGATGATACTAATAAAGCCTGTGTTTAATTTATACACAGTATCTGCACATGTGAATATAAAAAGAATCCTTTCAATGTCACAAAAAGCAAAATCCTTGGTCTCCAAGAACACTCTGTTAGGGAGAGCTGATGGGAAAATATATTAAACATGTTAAAGCATTGCCAATAAATCAATTTGCATATAAACTTATGTTTGGTACATCTTAGTTATCATTCATAGTCACTTTGGTTGAACCCATTTCAAAGTATGTATTAAAAGGATTAAAAGGAATACAGAATGCAGTTTACATAATTCTCACATCCATCGAACATTGGTCAAGGTAAGAACATCAAATACCGACATAATTAGAACAAAACCCACGTCATCTTTTTCTTACATCACAGGGGTGGAGAATAGTTTGGCCAAAATTTCCGCCCCTCTGCAATAACTAAACCAATCAACCTTCTGCAAAAGGAAAAAGAGCTGTTGGGTTCCAGAGAAAGTTCTGATTCAAAGTAAGACAAGCAGAAATACAAATAATGGCTTATAGAGATGATGCTTGAATGTTGCCATTGCAGATTTCTACACAATTCACACATGAGAAAGTACAATTTGTGTGGATAAATACATTTTTAAAGCTGCTATGCACAAAACTTATTTGTTAATGATCCTGAATGATGCAGAATATTGGAAGGTTAGGCTGTATTTCAAACAAAGAATATATTTAAGCTGGAAACAATGCAAAAAAACGGTTTCTTTTAAATGGAATATGCCTTGCTCAACGGATTTGTACAGATTCCTTAGAGTTTACAGACATGCCTTGGCAAATACCAACCACGAAACTAAAGCATCTACAACACAGTAGTTAGATTATTCCAAAGAGGTTAAAGGGGACCTGTCAACCTAAGAAATAATTCCAAATCCTTATCCATCATGTTAGTTGGGCAATATAAACTTAACTTACACTAGATATATTACTTAAACTTAGTTTCCTTCAATCTTGGAATTACACAATCACAGCAAGCAGGCAGCTGCCATTTTGTTAACACAGGTATTAAAGCAAGTTGTGTAGCACCACAAAATCTTATTTATGTGCAATAATGGGGGACCTAAGGCCCATTCGCATTGCCCTAAATAATTATAGAGCATGAAGAGATAAAGTGAGGAAAGCAGTGACATCTAGTAAGTGCAGAATGGAAAGTGAAATAATCGACTGCCCCACATCTATACCTGAGTGGGGCAGACAATATATGATTGACAGCTCAGATATAAACACCTTTATAACAGGTATGGATATTTTAATGAAAAAAATCATTTGCGTTCCATGTTTAATTAGCAAAGGACTTTCAGCTTTTTATGTTTTGGTGACAGGTCCACTTTAAACCAGCTTCTAAATCAAATTCCAAATGGTATCTTTTACCAATAATTATACTACTTACTAATGGGACTGTTCAAAGACTGCTGTAAATTTACACTTTACTAGCTCATTAGCTCTCCATTGTCTCTATAAAGCTTGAAGATAGTGGCTACAAAAATGTTCTTTAAAAGCTTTAAAGGGAAACTTCAAGAAAAAAGCATAACTGTACCACTATTTAGATACTGCAGCCCCATCTTTACCAGAATGCATTCCATGTTCCATTCCACAATTCCCATGATCTCTAGCTCCAGTTACACCCATGCCCCAGGATCAAGGTAGGGTAGGAAAACTAAAGCGTATGTAGTGGGAGCTACTTATTTAGCTGCATTGAGTTGCTGTATATAGAGAAGCATACAAAAGCTCTATGCACTTTTGCAAATTATAAGCAAATATTATACATAAAAAACAGATACTATGAAATATTTACTTATTATTACTTATAATAAAAGTATTTCAGAATACTGCATTAAGGGATGCTCAACGGATGTAGAACTACCAAGGGAAGCTTTACTGATCTAAATATAGGGAGGGCCTAAAAAAAAAAAAATACAAAATACATCTGGATAAAGTTTACATTTGTGCCTTTACTGAGTAGTATCTTGAAAATATGGACCACACAAACAGCAATGTATATTAATGTACTATTTATAGCTGAAATTAGAATCAAGTACCATTTATTATAAAGTCGTCTTATAGATTCCAGTAGCTGCCAATTACCACATTCTGCATCTGCAGTTTCAAAAGCCAATGCCCCCTTAACGAACAGTGGTTAAAAAAGGCACAGTGATTGGTAAGAAAAGCAAAAGATCCACCGCTGTGTTCTAGGATCACAATAGTTGGGACACTACATACAGTATCTCTCTCTCTCTATTGTTTCAAACAGTATCCGCACTCTATCTTGATTCTGTGGTGGGTGCTTGGTCAAAGGTTATCATACAAAGTTCAAATTGGACCAGCACTCCAGTAGTACGTTATATGCGCATCACATAATATAAAAAGAAAGTGCATGCTGCAAAAAGGGGAAAGGGAGAGGGGGAATTTTTGCACGCATTTAACCCCAAGGCCTATATTAACAGAATCATAATCGATTATCTGATTGAAAGGGTTAAGAAAATCTAGAAAGATCGCTATGATTCTTAAAAAGGGTCCATCTGATGAAAAAGACGCAAAGCCAAGAGGCTGCTTAAAATGTTTTTCTCCCCTGGATATTCAGAATAATCTGTAGCTCTGTATTTTACTTTTCAGATGTGATCCAAAGAGAGGACAACAATACAATTTTCCCCTGAAAGGGCAAGGAATGAAGATTTGAAATTGTTTTGAAGGCCAAGCATTCCAGTCGGATAACGTAGAAATTTGCATGCCTGAGGTCCAGTAGTGTTAAAGTGGACAGCACACTACAATGGATATGTGCAGCCCACGTTTTACTTCTTTGTGTTATAATAGAGAAGAACAAAGTCTAGCCCGTGCTGTTCATCAGTGCAACATGAAATTAGAACAGATTAAAGAAATAACAACCAGAATGCCAGTTATACAGTGGCTGAGCTGTGACTGTAGTAGTGGCTTGTATCCAAGCAGTAGAAACATAAGTACAGTAGTAGTCCTTAATAATGCTAAGCTTCATCCTTAGGACAGGTTTTCTCCATGCACAGATTGTAGCTTTTGATTAAATTTATGCTGCATCATTTATTTAAAACAGCTGAATTGGCCCCAGGAGTTATTAAATATCTGTGACGTCGGCCCCCTTATTCTTACCCATATATAATGAGTCAAAGTGGGACCCAATTCAAGAGGCAATTATGATATGTTCCAAGAACTGCACATTCATGATAAACAGGGGATAGAAAGCACTCTCCTAGCATACCAAGACTTTGGGGTGAAACACACAGACACAGCCATCCTTGAGCAGGAGAAAGCATGCTCCCTTATGGTAAAGCTGGATTTGGTGTTCAACAGAGACGCACGATTCTCTGTCTAGAACCTGCTAAACACAATGTAGTGCAGCCACGGGATGTATACCGTTTGGATTCTGGAATCAGTGGCGTAACTACCAGGGGAGCAGGGAGTGCGATTGGGCCAGGGCCCACACCCCCTCAGGGCCCCCGGCAGTTTGCGCACCACTGATTTCTTGAGTGTTTCCGGGCGTACGGAGGGGGGTGGGGGCCCGGCTGCACGTCCCTCGCCAGGGCCCGCCCCCCTCTAGTTACGTTACTGTCTGGAATGTTCACTCTGCAATCACATGGTCTGGGAAACACCCCTCTTGTTTATTAGGACTTCCAACAGACGAAGTTTGGCTTTTATGTTCTTGTACTCAATGTAGTCTGCAGCCATGGGGTTCCGGTCTTCTTTTTGCACATTCCTAGTGAAAAAGTAAATGCATTAAAACAGTAAATAAAATAGCCGAATAAATGAAAGAGAGAAAAAAAACAATGAAAATGTGTTTTGGATGATAGACTGGAAGAGGAATAGGGGAGGGCTTAAAGGAATTGTTCAGTGTAAAAATAAAAACTGGTTAAATAGATAAACTGTGCAAAATCTGTATTATAAACACTTTTAAATTGCAAATTTATTTTTGGAATTCTAAAATTGTCCTATTTTGATTACTTGGTGATTATTACATACCCACTAGATTTGTTTACTTGATACTATAAAAGAATGCCAAGTTCCCAAATTTTTATATTATTAAATTAGTGATATTAATGGTCCCTACATATATTGGCTAGCAACATATTGAGCTGCCAGTTAGTTCTCTTCTATTTCCAAGTTACAAAAAAAGAATTGGCGCATACCTTCCATTTTGCCTCAGAAAATTATCTTCAAAATCTCTCAGCACTTTTCGGATCCTCTTTTTCTCTTCCCTTGCTTCCTGTAGCTGCTCGAAGAGCTCTGGGCTAAAAGAACAGAATAAACAATAAAAATGAAGTTACACAATACATACTGCTATAACTGTTTAAGCATGGTTTTATTGAACAGTTACTGGTCTACATTTCAAGCTTCTATCTGTTTATCATACATTTGCACATAACTATTGCTTGGCAATAAATGTTCAATCTTATATATAACTCTTTACATGATTAGTTTAAAGGCGAACAACCCCTTTAATGACAGATTTGACTCCATTTTGTCAGGGGTAGACTGGCTGAGTACTGTTTCATCTGTCCTCAAATTATTTGGTCTTAGCCTTGTTCCTCAAGCCCTTCATCAACTCCTGAGGAAGCAATGGCAGGCCTGGTGTTATATGGTATAGGGGGAAAGTGTCACTATAAATGTATTGTTCCACATTTGGTCCTGCTTGCTAAATAAAGCATTTAATACAAGATAAAACCTTTTTAAAACAATGTACATTTTGATAAATACAGTAGAACCCCCATTTTAATTTTTTCAGGGGACCAGAAAAGAAAGTAGTAAAATCCAGGAAAATGTAAAATCAGGGAAATGTATTATGCATAATATATAGGTGGGACCACAAAACAGCAATGTAAAATGAAGGAAAACTTTAAATCAGGGGATGTAAAATTGAGGTTCCACTACATTTAAATGCCCTAAAATTAGGAGAGGTTTTAAGATGCACTGCTTCTCCAAGTAATAAAATACACATACATTGATGCAGAATGAAGGCTGCCGAGTCCGAGATCTTGGCTGCTTTTAGAAGGAAGGTTGTCATCTACTGGAGACACAAAGCCATCTGCATCATCTTCTAGCTGCTCCAAAAAAGTTCTCACGCTGAAACCAGGCTTCATTGTAACTGTAAAATCTGTGTTCCCATTGCTGTCATCTTCCGATCCTTCCTCTTCTTCCTACAATGAATGGCAAGCAAAGAATTGTGGGTGACACAAATGAAACACATATAGCCACTGACTCGGCAAATGGTGTATGGAGATCGATTAAGTGAAGCAACAGAGATGTCCAATTCAGACCCAATTAGTACAGAACACCAAACCATATCAGCGTAGTTAGTGAAACAAAGCTTAAATCAGAACCTTTGCTCCTGTACATTAATTCATCCATCCTTTAGAAATCTATAACATAACCTCCCTGCAATTCACAAACAACTCTATACTGGAATTTTGCATTACTTTCTGTTAAAGGGTCAAGATAATCAAAGGCAATGACAGACGGGGCCACTGTATTTTCGTGCATTTACCGATACACCCTTGGTGAACTCACAATGGAAGAGCACGTGGGGGGGGGGGGGGGGGGTTGTTGCCTGCATAAAAATGCTTGTAAAATAGGATGATTTAAATCATTGTGAACATTTCATGTAAGAGCTCATAATCATTCAAAGACCATTTGAATGCCACTGCAATTCCACAATTCTGACAAAAAGAACCCATGGGTCTCTGCCCTCAGAAGTTGGTAATTCCTTTTTTTTTTTCTAAAAAATTATTTTACATTACTGCCACTTATGGAAGTATTTATAATCCTTGAACGTGTATTGCTTCCAGAATGTGCCTGGTATTTGGGAGATTGTGGATGTGTGCAGTGTGGTGGGAAACAACTTCGTTCGTAACTAGTTTTTATGGTAAACATGTTTCTATCAAATATGTTTTGGTTTTCAAAACAGTCCAGTATTATGTTCTTGGTAGATGGAAGAAACAGCCTTATTTCCTCTTATAATGTCACAAATCCTGGTCTGCCGAGTTTTGAACCCGTTCAGGAGATATTTCTTAATATTTGAATAGTTTTATCTCCCTTCTAATATGTTACAAGATACATTCACATTTACAGACAGTGCTATGGCTGTCAAAGAGCAAATAGACTTCTTCTGCAAGCTACATGGTCAATAGCGGTTTTAGGATCCTAAATTTACAAAGTCTTCTAATGTGAGGAGGAGGGAGGGAGGCCTACCTGGGGTGGGGGGTTCTTGTTTTTGTACAAATGATTTGAATTCTCCTTAAGTCGCTGACTAACAGAGTTAGAGAACTGAAAAGCAGGAAGCAGTGTTCTGTTATGTTAGACAACCAGTCACTCCAGCCTTTATACAATACATTTTTGGCTAACTAGCTATATAAGAAAATGTCTTATTTTGCACATATTATCAACTTACCTAGCTTTTATTTTTACACAGAACTGTTCCTTTAAGTGGAACTTTGACTTATTTTCCTGACAGAGCACCATGGTTGTCAAAAGGTTTTGGGGCCTCAGAGTCCTAGTTTGTACTGTATATGTCGGTTTAAGGCTTCAAAGGACAAAGCCACAACATTGTTAAGTTATGAATAGCAACTTTTGGTATGAATACAGAATTTCAGAAAACCAAAAATACTCTACCTGTAATTCAGGCCTGATACCCAACATCAGTGCCCAACCTCACTAAAGATGAACAAGTTGGTCAATGACTGCTCTTTGTTAGGAGTCCATGATGTCACAAATAGTCATTCATATGGATATACATCAATGGATACTCCTTGGATTATGAAATTCCACAAATTCTACTCTGTGCACTGTTTCATTTTGTGGTTTACGGTTTAGTCAAGTTACCTGCGGTGATGGAAGTGCCAATAGCTTGGCTCCATGAATTTAAATACATTTGAAATTCTCAACTGAACATGTAGAACCACAATTGGCATGTCTTAATTAAAGTTACTGTTTTATTCCAGCAAAGCCTACCACAAGGAAAAGGGAAACTAGTTAACTTCGGATTTGTTTTGTATTTTCTAAGCCTTAAAGGGGTGGTTCACCTTTAAGGAAACTTTTAGTATGTTATAGAATGGCCAATTCTAATTAATTTTTAAATTGTTTTTCATTATTATTATTTTTTTTATAGTTTAAAGTTATTTGCCTTTTTCTTCTGACGCTTTCCAGCTTTCAAACGGGCGACCCCTTCTAAAAAACAAGTGCTCTATAAGGCTACAAATGTATTGTTACTTTTTATTCGTCATCTTTCTATTCAGTCCCTTTCCTTTTCATATTCCAGTCTCTTATTCAAATCAGTGCATCGTTGCTAGGGCAATTTGGACCCTAGTTACCTGGAAACTGAAGAGCTGTTGAATAAAAAGCTAAATAACTCAAAAACCACAAACAATAAAAAATGAAAACCAATTGCAAATTGTCTCAGAATAGCACTCTCTCCATCATACAAAAGGTTATCTCAAAGGTGAAGAGGCAAAAACTTCCTGGCATGTACAACCATGTTAAAATAGATGAACCATTCTCTAGTGAAGGTCTGTTTTTTCTTAAAGTGACAATGAGTTATTCGTTGCTTTTCCAAACAGTAACTTAGAGCATAGCAGGTAGCAGAGTTTAAGAAACAGAAAGGCAAAACCACTACAAGGGAGTTTTAGAAGTCACAGCAAAAAAGCCAGTGCAATCACAGCAATGAGCAAGGTACACAAGGTTGTATTGATTGGCGGAAACTAAAGCAGCTATCAATTTGTCTGAAAGCACTGTAATGCATCAATGGCTAATTATTCAAGAATAAAATCATTGTATGGGTTGATTTTCTAGGATTCTTGATGCAGATTTAGCATTTACTGGTGTTAGCAGGTGACGTTTCTTTTACCTCCTGGAAGAAGGATGCGGTTTGACCCTCGATAATTGGCTGCAGCAAAGGGCTTCTCCGCTTGCTTGAGGGTGATCCCTGTGATGAGTTTTAACAAGTATGTTACACTGCGATGCCCTCTCTAATAAATCCTAAGCTACTGTAGCAGGAGGGTGTGCATCACAGTAGCTACACTGAACTGCCAGCCTTCTGCAGACATCACTGTACATGGAGAATTTAATTAATAGTTCACTGACCTAATATACTATATATATTACTAGAAGAAGAAATTCTTAAGTGACAAATAAACCACATGACAAATTTGTCTTCAGTAAGAATATGGTTAAATTATAAAAAAAAAAATAATACATCCAAACACAAATATGACAAGTCATGGTCCTTAACCCAGTAACATTTGAATATACAAATCCATATTATAGAGGCAGAGAACACAGTGTCTTCTGCCACTATAAACAACATGCTGAACTGTACCACCCCCCAAAAAAACCAAGACAAAGACCACGACAAAATCACCACCCCCCTCAGATCCCTCATATGAGTCTTAAGAGAGCAACACTAACACAGAAACAAAACACATTACTGTGAATAGGGAAATGCATAGATAATAAATTAAGAGGCAAAACCCTTACTTACAATGACTGGGATAGTGTTGGCTCGACATAGAATCTGCTTAAAAAGTCTGTATCTGTCATACAATGGCTTCATTACTTGTCTCTCGTTCTTGGTTACCTGTAAAACAAAAAATTTAATGGTTAAATACAAATCTCAATTTTCTTACTTTATTTCTCTAAAAGAATTTGATTATGTTGAAGAGCATGAGTGGCTTTGATAATTGTATTTAAAATCAGATTTAGAGACTCTAGAGAACACCATAATCCAGTGGCATCTAGAGGATTTATGACAAGGAATACAGTTGAACCCTGCTTTTATGTAACTGGAAGTTAGGTTCTCGCACAAACTACGCCAATTATTTGCAGCCTGCTACAGGCATGCACCCACCCATTCACCCTTATTTTACAGTTTCCTTGAATTTAAGTGGTCCCCTGGAAATCGTAAATCGAGAGCTACTGTACTTATCTTACAAAAATTATGTTTTCACTAAAAATGGTAGTTTACTTCCAATCACTGAATGCTCATTTCCTAGATGTAAGCCGAATATATATATATATATATATATATATATATATATATATATATATATATATATATCTTTATATCTTTAACCTCATTGTGAGTTAATGGGGTCCTGAGAAGAGGGTGAACCTCCAAGGTGGCTTGAAAAAAAAACAAAAAAACTTGTGTCAGAAGATCAGTCTTTATTTCAGACTAATTTTATTAGTTCTGACCCAAGGTTCTCTCAGATAAGGGATTTTCAATATCATGCTAAAAATCTAGTCAAGAATGACAAATCCTATATTTAAAGCTGGCCATACAAAAGACCCCACTGGTTGTCAAGTGCAGATCACATCCACAGCCAACTATAGTCCTCAGCAATATTTATTTCCCAGCCTGCCTAAAAATCTGAATGCACGCAGACCAATTGGAAAGGGAAGAATAAGCAGTCAACATCTGACACCTTAATACACCTACACTGTATGAGCACAGTGGGGAATGCTATACAAGCTTTTTGAATAATATGTTTGCACCTCATCATGCCTACCTCATCTAAGAAGAAAAATAAATGAATGAATGAATAAATTCATTCAAGGCAACCCTTTTTGGCAAGTGTTGGCATGTGCCAGAGCCCATTTTCCTCTCCTGAATTTCTAAGTTGTTTTTGCAATATTCTCCTTCCTTTACATTGTTTAAAGAGATACTGACACCAGAAAATAAACTTTTTTTTAATATCTAACATAACATTATCTTTTTTTTTTTTTTTTTTAACAATGCTTTATTTGAATAAAGTACATTAACAGTATTGATATATAGATGTACACAGCTTATCCATATGTCCAGTTACTGCAACATTACAATAGTCATATATTACATCAGCTTGTTACAGTGTTATTACATACATGTACAGTTATTCCTTTTACTTGTTCTCAGTGTTATTTTGCAAAATTAACTTCAATAAATCTAATCTAACCTAACTTGTGCACTGCCTCGTGAAACTTACATTACATTCTACTCACTACAGTGTAAAGTTTAGGAGGGGTAGTTGATTAGTCCCTTTGCATACCCCTAGGATACATTTAGAGTTTGTGGTCAGGTATCAATTACACCCATCATGGATGTCCAGCCACGGGGACCATATTTTATCAAATTTAGCCGGGCAGCCCCTTCTTGCATATAGAAGTTTGTATATTGGTACCGCATGCATGATCTGAGTCTCCCAGAACTGTAGACTTGGGGCTAACTGTGCTTTCCATCTCATGGTGATGGATTTACGGGCATAGGCGAACATAATAGATATTAGAGCTTTCTCCGCTACCGTCGGTGCTAGGTCAGTTACTTGATTTAGTAACATACTCAGAGGTTCTACCCCAACTGGAATATCCATCATATCAGAGACATACTGTGCTACTGCCCCCCAAAACCGTTGTATCTTGGTACATGACCATACCATGTGTATGAAATTGGCTGGGGAGAGATGACATCGGGGACATTCGTCTACCTGGGTTGGGGACATTTTGGCCAGTACCGTTGGGGTAAGATACGCTCTGTGCAAGAATTTGTATTGCACCATTTTGTCCCTGGAAGCCACCATGTGGTCAAAGATTGACTCCAGGACCTCCTTCCAGTCCTCAAGTGTTAATTCGGGTATGTCATTGCTCCATTTACCAAAGAGCTTACCCAGCGGGGATTTCCGAGCAGTTATTAGTATGGCATAGAAACTGGACAGTGTTTTTTTCTGCGAGTTAGCTCTCGCCCTCACCTCCAGTTGGGAAGGCACTGTATTCAGAGCATTCTGTTGGGCAGGTCTTTTCCCTCTTTCAGGGTTTGGAAGTCCAGTAGATTCCCTTCTACCATTATATCTTGTATATATTTTATATGATATTGGGCCCACGCTTGAGGGTCCGGTATAGTTTGCAGGTGAGGCAGTTTGGGGTTGCACCAGAGGGGTGTGAAACCTGAGCAGTAGCTCTCTAGTTTGGGGAGGAGGCCCTGGGCTGTACGCCATGCCCACACGACCTCTTTCATAGGTGGGGTTGCATTGGTGGTATAGTGGCATCCACGGTAAAGGAGGTTTTTGAGTTCTTCATAGGATCCTATGGTCTGCGCCTCTAGTCTAGTGGCCGGGTTATCTAGAGATGGGGTTGACCACTCTTTAGCTGTGACAAGTTTTGCTGCCAGGTAATATAGAAACAGGTTTGGCGCTGCCAGTCCCCCAGCCTGCACCGGAAGATGAAGTTTTGCCATAGCTATTTTTGGCGTAGAGGGGTACCAATATAACTGTGTAAGGAGTCCCCTAAGTTTTGTGAAGAAATTATTTGGTATCCTTACCGGAGATTGCCTAAAAATATAGGTAAACTTGGGAAGCATTACCATTTTGAATAGGTTTATGCGTCCAAGTAGGGATAATGGTAGACGGGTCCATTGTTTGATTTTTTTCTCCAAACCTTGTAACAAGGGTGTTAAATTTAGCTCTACAAATTTACTTAGGTCTTTGTGGATATTGATACCTAAATATTTGAATTTATCCGTCCAGGTTAGACCATCAGGCAATACCGGTCTAGGTTCGGGTATTGGGTCTATTGGGAAGAGTGCTGACTTACTCCAGTTAACTTTTAGGCCCGAATATGAGGAGTGCACCTTCACGATTTCCAGCGCAGCCTCCAGGTCCCGGCCCGAATTGTCTAGGTATAGTAACGTGTCATCAGCAAACATGGATATTTTCTCAGTGATACCCCCTTTCTTAAGTCCTTCAATCCTAGCCGATTGCCTTATCATACAAGCCAGTGGTTCCATGGCCACCGCAAATAGGAGGGGAGAGAGAGGGCACCCCTGTCTAGTCCCCCTGTACAACTTAAATGTTCGTGAAGAGTTACAGTTAGTGCGAATAGTAGCTTCTGGGGCCCTATACAGCATCTGCACCCATTTCATGAAGTTTTCAGGGAAACCCATGCATTTCATTG
The DNA here is from genome assembly GCA_038501925.1 of Xenopus petersii. Taxonomy (NCBI): domain Eukaryota; kingdom Metazoa; phylum Chordata; class Amphibia; order Anura; family Pipidae; genus Xenopus; species Xenopus petersii. The sequence goes on along the minus strand of CM076673.1, from coordinate 71,288,997 downwards.
CAGCCCATAGATATTGCCATTCCACCGAGTCAAATGCTTTCTCATTATCCAGGGCAGCAATGACTCTATTCACTGAGTTATCATGGGATACCGCCAGGTTAGTATATAGCCTTCTGATGTTAATATCTGTAGTTTTCAAGGGAATGAAGCCAGATTGATCTATGTCTATTATTTGTGTGATAAATGTGTTAAGGCGTCTGGCTAGGACTTTCGCTAGTATTTTTGCATCACAGTTCATTAATGATATTGGTCTGTATGATGCGCATTGTTTAAGGTCTTTATTTGGTTTTGGGATGACTATAATCTGGGCCTTGTTCATAGACTCTGGCAGTAATGACCCTCCTGTAACATCATTGAATAGGTTGGCCAGGTGGGGTGACAACTCCTTTTTATATAATTTGTACCACTCCATGGGGATCCCATCCTCCCCTGGAGTTTTCCCCCTTGGAAAGGATTCTATGGCTTCTGCAATTTCTTGAGTTGTTATAGGGGTGTTTAGTACTGTCCTCCCCTCGATGTCGAGTGTTGACATGTCTATTTTCTCTAAATAGTTTAGTATCTCTGGGTAGGTAAAATCTATCTTGGTGGCATACAACTCTGAATAATAGTCTCTAAATACCTCATTTATTTCCCTAGGGGTTGTTGTAGAAATCCCTTGTCCCTTATTTATTTCAGGTATTGCCGTTAATTGGGTGGGATCCCTGCTGAGGTAGGCCAGAAGTTTACCACTTTTGTCCCCTGACTCCAGTACATTTATTTTTTGATAGAGTATACTTTTCTTTGCTAATTCTGTTTGAGCTAAGAGGAGGGTTGCTTGTGCGTTCTGCCATGCAGCCATGGTGGCTGGGTTTGGGTTGGTTGTGTATTGTTCTTCTGTTAGTATTAATGTTTGTTGTTTCGCCTCTATGTTAGCGTTGGCCTGCTTCTTAATTTTGCTTATCTGCATGGCATATTCTCCCCTAATGTATGCTTTTAAGGCGTCCCATACTATTGGATCGGCTGCTGTCCCCGTATTTATAGTCAAAAATTCAGTAATAGCAGTAGCCATTAGTGTTACCAGATCTGGATGATTAATCCAGTGTTGGCTCAGTCGCCATACATTGTCCTGGGGTTCAGGGCTTGTTTGTATGCTGAGGCTAATGGGAGAGTGGTCAGAGATCCCCCTGGTTAGTATGTGAATTTCCATGGTTGCCCTGGCCACCTCCGGGGATCCCAATGCTAGATCAATACGGGATAGGGTGTTATGGGACGAATTAAAACAAGTAAACTGCTTTATCCCTTCGTGGCGGGCCCTCCATAAATCAGTTAAATGAAACGTGTCCGCCCACTTGCACATTGCTTGATCGTTTCTGGAAGGTGGTGGTAGTCTGTCCAGATCTTTATCTAGGACATTATTGAAGTCTCCCATGATGAGAATGGGAGCTATGGGTAGTATAGTTATTTTGTTCATGACTGTGTATAGAATTGTATCTGTAAAGGGTGGTGGGACATACACATTGGCGATTGTCCATTGCCTACCCATAATGGATAAATGAAGTATTATAAACCTTCCCCCCGGATCAGATATGACCTTGTGGAGAGTATAAGTACAGGTTTTTGCTATAAGAATAGATACTCCTCTGGAGTAACTGGAGTAAGGCGCATGGTATGCTGCTGCCACCCATGGTTTTTTAAGCGTCATAAGCTTGCTGCCATCTAGATGGGTTTCTTGGAGCATTACAATGTGCGGGTTTTGTTTTTTTAGAAATTTTGTAACCAGGCTCCTTTTAATCTGATCCCCCAACCCCCTAACATTCCATGACATTACCTTAATGCAATACATTGTAAAACTTGTACATATTTATATACAGGGTATTTTCCCCTCGCCCCGATCAACCTTGCTGTAGCTTCACCCATCTTAGTGCCAAGTATGGTTGACTGTAGTGGTAGTAGAGTCTGTCCTGGTGATTTGAAGTAAAATCCTTCGTGGCTGTGCATAACTCCCAACCTTCCCACCCTATCCACCACCCTCCCCAACTTGTAGTGGATCTATCCCCCAAAAAGAAAAAGGAAACTTTGTTCAAGTAGTTAAGAGCGGCAAGACCAGAGTCTCGATAGGGAAAAAAAACAAATTGTCTGGTGTTAAAGTTAGGTACTGGCCCTGCTCCGGCCCCTCACAAAATATATATATGTGCATCCCAAGGTACTTCGTCAATTGGCATTTTAATGAGCCTCTTGCCCAAGTCATGTTGGAAATTATACTTATCTGCGAGGAGATCTTCCGGGTCTATGTTCCAGCCAGGCGTCCACTTCCCGGGCTGTTGTGAAGAAGTGGGTTTGGCCGTTGTCTACCACACGCAGCTTAGCTGGGTATAGCATTGCATAAGGTAGCTGCAGTTGGAGTAGCCTTTTTTTTACGTCTGCGAACTTCATGCGCTGTTTACGTATCTCCATCGAGTAGTCTGGGTATATGGAGATCCTGGAATTTTCAAACATGATGTCTCCTTTGGTCCGTGCTTCTCGTAGAATTTTATCTCTGTCTCTGTAGTTGAGAAGTCGTGCAATCATGGGCCTAGACTGAGATCCTGGCGGAGGGGGTCTGCCTGGCACCCTATGGGCACGTTCGATTGCGAATGTAGGAGAGGTTATGGATGGGAAGGTGTTCTGGAGCCATTGCTCTAGGAATGCCTCCGGACGCCCACCTTCTGCTCTCTCCGGCAGACCAAGCAGTCTAATATTATTCCGCCGTAGTCTGTTCTCGAGATCATCTGCTTTCGCCTCCATATTAGACAGCCTTTGTTCCATGTTTTGCATTTGCCCCTGCATAGGGTTGACCGTGTCCTCAAGCTCTCCAACTCTTCTTTCGACCTCTTGGGTGCGCTCCCTTATGTTCTGTATATCATGCCTGAGTATATTAAAGTTTGTCTGGAGCTCATCTATTTTCCCAATAGTAGTGGCGTGGTTACTGTTTAGTAGGGATACGATCTCTGTTAGTGTATTATGTTCTTGCTCTTTAGATGTGTCATTGGGTGTCAAGCTCTCTGCTGGGCCTGTTTGCTGTTGGCTTGTGTTATTCCCCAGCTCCTCGTGTTCCTGGGGTCCCTGCATGTTTGCAGCGCTTGTGCCTGCCACAGGGGTGTCAGCTCTGCCTCTGTCCCCGTCAGTGGGATCTCTGTTGAAGCGCTCTAGTTTGTGCGCTGTTTGTGTGTTTATAGTATAATGGCGCCTCTCACCTTGTGGCTGTCGGCTTACATCAGCCGAGTGACTGCGGCCGCCATCTTGGATTCTTTTGGCAGCCAGCGTGTGCTTCAGTTGTGGCGTCTGAGCGCGGTTTCTGCCCATTTTTTCGCCGTGAAAATTGCTGGATCGTTGGCGGATCGCTTGGGGGATCCTGTGTGCAAGTATGTGCCCTTGGGATGCTAGGTTTATGGGCTGTTTGGCGGGTTCCGTGCAGGAGCGCTAGTACGTGCGTCCTCTCTGCTCTACATTCAGCCACGCCCCCCATAACATTATCTTTGAATGCTATTTATAATTTTGCCATAAAAATATCTGCCTGATGCTTTTAAATTACTTTTCTTACTTGCTTTTTTCCCTATGAGGGGGCTGCCATATCTGTGCAGCAGGAGTCTGTTAGCATTAGAAACTTTGACGGACAGGTTAACACGGGACAATCAGGTTGGCAAAACATTCAGGTTTAGGAACTTCAAGTTACAATTACTTACAAAAGCAGAAATGTACTTTGCAAAAAGTGAACATTTCCCTGAAATATCATTAGCTAAATTTACTAAAGGGCGAAGTGGCTAACGCTAGCGAAAATTTGCCAGTGTGACGTCATTTTGTTACTTTGCCGATTTACTAACGGGTGCTGGCGTAAATTCGATAGCGAAGTGGACGTACTCTAGCGCTACTTCGCACTCTTACACCAGGCGAAGTTGCACTATAGCGAAGGGACGTAGCTACGATAATTCACTAACTTGCGGATTTTATTGAACGTTACCTCTTTCGCCAGACTTGCCGTCGCCACCTTAGACCAGGCGAAGTGCAATAGGCTAGATGGGGCTTGCTTCAAAAAAAGTCTTACTTTTTTAAGGGTGATAGGCTGAAAAAGATCGTAAATTTTTTTTGGGGGTACCCCCCCTACATTTCCTAAAATATGGCACCTAAACTATACAGTGGGCACATGTATAGGGCAAAATAACTATTTTATGAAGCTTTCCCAGGCTTGTGTAGTGTAATGTATTTGCTGCTACATATACGTCCATTGTACTTTAACTTGGCGCCGTAACTTCGCTTTGCTTGATGAATTAACGGTAGCGCAACTTCGCTACCTTTCGCCGCTTCGGATTTTAGTGAAATAGCGGCGCCCTGGTGAAACTTCACCTGGCACAGTGCGGTGAAGCCAACGCTGGCGCAACTTCGAAGGTAAGTAAATTCGCCACTATGTAGTTGTATTAATGCAAATACACATCATAATACACTGCAGCAAGTGTATTGTGATCAACATGAAGAACTACTAAAATCAGTATTCTAATACTCACTGTCTGTCATGGAATTCTGGGATTTGTTGTTCAGTAATAGCAGAAGAGAGGTAGAGGTTTCTGCTGTTAAAAGCTTCAGTACCTCTCACTCACAGAAAATATTGTCACCACCATAAATGAATAGGCATTGATTATTTCACTTTGTTCTCTTCAAAATACTGCTTGGCTGCATGTAATGAAATGTATTTTTCCATTCAGAACCAGCGCCAACTCAGGTTAAAGATTAAAGCTATTTCTTCCTTTAAATCTTACGAGATTTTTAGACATGAAGCACCGTAAATGTGCAACATAAAATAAGGGAAACATACTGCAAATGTGAAAAAAGAAATCTATTTTTAACATGGGATTTATTTTAAGTAATTTTTTAAATTACTTTTAAAGAGAACTGTTTCATACACAGGGGCATTTGCTTGAACTGGAGAACCAACATAGTGATTCTATATTAACTCCTTATAGCAGACTACAAGCAAATAATATATATTTTTTTAAAAAAGTGTTACTACAGATGAAAAAAAACATTATAGCCAAAGAGACGCATGAGTACATACCGGTCTACTGTAAATACTTTCAAAGTAAAGTAGGGCTTTCTGAAGAGACACTTTCTCTGCGGCAATCTGATCTCTAGTCATATCCTAAAAGTAAAGAAATAGAAGATTACACTCACTTCAGGTATGTCCAGGTTACCCACTAAAATAATGTAGACATGTGCCCACAGAAAAAATGTGTAAAAAATACATGAAAGCACAAGAATTTGCTCAGAACCTAGCTATGTACCACTCTAAGCACTGAATTCAGCCTGACGACAAAGGTCACTTCTACTCAAGAGTTTGTCTTTGGCTTTAGGGCTGTGTTAAATTTTCAGACTAGATAATAATGTAAAGGCTTTGTGACAAGAAAGGAAACATAATGAAAGCCTGTCAACACCAAAAATCTATTTCCATTGTTATACTGAGTCACTTTTCCCTCACTGTTTGCTCTTTTTTTAATTTCACAATCAAGGGTAAATAAAAAATATACTAAATCTCTAATTATTATTTATATCAAATAAACTTAACTATGATGTCACATTTTAACTGTGTGCAAGTAGCTTTCCATCTCTACTTATATATAGGCTCAGGATACTTTGGTTCTTGGCACTTCTGGGACATGGTCTATAAACGATGATCAAATGGAATCACAAGGGAAGCGGTTTTATTGCTATCTATGGACATGGGCTTGGCAGGATAGCAGAGACATCTGAAAGCTCCCATGCATAAGAATGTGCAAATACACAATCTTACATACACAATCTTACACGCATAAAATTAGCTGTATATTCAAATATGCCTTTAAAAATGTTGCAAAGTATAGATGTTGAGATATTGAATCTATGGCACAAAGCATTATAATATATTCAAAGGTAATCCATTGCAAAAATTATTATTACACATGTAAAGCAATCCCTCTTTATCAGAGTACTGCAGGGTCCACTTTATCTGTATCTTCCTCAACGAATTTTGGTACAAAGGCCTCCCTTCACATTGTCCAGGCTTGCCTTAAAGATTTGATTTGTGAGTTGAAGGGAAAAAAATGTAAGGATGACTAAAAAAGGCTGTTAATTTTACTAAAATAATATAACATTACCATACATTTGATAAAACAATAAAATAACTATTTGCAAAAACTCTTGGTTGCTTATGAGAAATATAACATCTCTACCTTTACGTCTTCAGGCCGACTGACTTCATTCCTTTTTTCTTGAAGCTTTTTTTGGATTGCCTCCATTGTTGCTTCTATTGACGGCTTGGCAGGCTTTTCTACCATCTCTGGTTTCTTTTCCTCCTCTCTGTCAAGCTGAGAGCCGAAACTTTTTGGTAGTGTATTGCTTCTCTGGCGCATCTGAGGAACAAGGTCTTCTTCTGACAGCTTGATTTTTGTCTCTGCATTATGAAAAACCATGATGTAACTATTCAGCCAAATAAATACCATTCAATAACCACTGAAAATATTCTCAATAATGGAGACAAATGGAGTGAGTGATGATGCTGGTTTTTCTCTCACTGCATTGAAAAACATTTGCGAACACAGAACACACTTGCTTTTGCCGTTTGAGCGGTGTGCTTATTACCAAAGGCAGGGCGGATTTCCTGCACTAAAATGGGCACATTGTTCATATTTTAAATGAGGGAAACCGGAATAAACATAAAGGTAACAGCAGGTTCCAGACACACTTTTTAAAACAACTCTGATATTGCTCTAGAACTAAATTTATAGACAGGAACAAATTGTCCCAGTTACAAGCTGCACTTTTTTCAATCCCAGTGTGATGGGGGTTCTCTTTGCCCTCCAAACACATTCCTGTTAATTCTAATTTGGGATAGTGCTGCACACCCCCTGATACTATTTGGCTGTAGTGCAAGAGATCCAGTTTTGCTTATAACCTAATTATGGGCAGGTATTTATATTAATATTCCTAACTCAACCCACTTCATACCTTTCAACTGCTTCCGGAACTTTGCCAGTTCATTCATCCATTTCAATACTTCAGGGTTTGTAGCTTTGTCCCGATGAGATGGCTGAGAGAAAATAATAGGGCAGAGTAGTGGGTTACTTTATGGCTGAGTAGATTAACATTAAGCAGTTTAACTAAAAGCTTGGACAGGATTATACAGAGGATATTTTAAAGGATTTAGGTACAAAGAGATTCTTGATATTTCTTGAGAGCCCTTTCTGCATGTATTTACAGGACAGCTTAGATGGGATGCATACGTGACATATATCAAGTACATTTAACATTCCATTTGGAAGTTTCTTTTTCTGCTTATTTCACATAAGCATTATGTTAGATTGTTCGTAAAATACAGAGGAGCACAACAAATGTTTATCATTGTGATCCGTTGCTGCTAGCTTATGCAGAGGAACACAGTAGTATGTATAAAATATGTATGCATAAATAAATAAATACCTGGCTGTTAAAGTCATTGAACAGGTAAAGGTTCCACTCAGAGGGGGCAAACCATTACACTCCATTAACCTAAGGGAAGCCTTCTGGATCCTAAAACTTGAAACTAGAATGCCAAAAGGCCTGAATACAAGACATGATATTGCCTACCTATACTGATATATGTGGAATATAGGCTATATCATCTAAGTATGTATATAAATATCTACTGATCCAGGTCGATTTATAAGACAACCCGTTAGGACACCCTGTTGTTGCCCATGTAATAACTATATAGACAAATGGAAGACTAATCCGTACTTTTTCTTCATTAGAACTTGATTATGCTAATTCTCCTTCCCTATATATGCATATATATGTGCACTGATTTATCTCAGTACTAACATAATAATATGTGAAGGAACAGATAAAGGAAAAACCCAAACAATAGAATATTAGATAAATGAATAAAAGTTAACTTGTCCCAAGGGAAATAAAAATTGCAAGCTCTTAAGACATTATGATAATGCTATATGCTAATTTGAATAGATAATTTTATGTAATATCCAAGGTCGAAAGGGGTTTCCTTCTTTATATCCCCTTCTCCTCCTCTTTTGTTTTATATATTTTAGCAGAGTGTGTTTGTTTTTATTATTACAAAAAATATAATAAAGCAATAGAAAATGTGCATTTTTAACTGTAATAATCCAGACAACCGATAGTGGTCATTGGAGACCTATTGTATATAACGCAAATTCTCTATTCACTTTGTAAGCCTATGATTAAGGGAAGGTGTTCCCGAAACGCGTAAGGCCTATGTATTTCCACAGTGCCCAGCAATAAAAAACCTGTTTTTTATCGGAGTGCCGTCCATCTGTTTGTGTATAAATAAATAAATACAACTATACAGCAAATGCATATTCCATGTAAACAAGCTGCACTCACACTTTGCTGTCTGTATATATTTGCTGCCTCATGTAGTAGTCACGAGAAAGCACTTTTACCTAATTAAAGATTAGATACAGTGAAGTCATTTATAAAGAAAAACACTCCACCTGTTGACGCAAGTTCATTCAGTTGGGCAGGAAGAAGATATATTTGCGGACTCATTCTGATTACCTGAGTAGTCATGAGAAAGCACTTTTACCTATTTCCTCATGTGGTATAAGAACAGATATCATGAAGCCAAATAGTGAAGATTTGGTGAAGTAAATAATTCCCTCTCTTGTTGACCTACGTTAAATATACATTTTTTCCTTTACTTTTTACACATACATAATTTACCAAACAGACCAGAAACACGCTGCCTCGGGGGCATTTGGGGAACCATTCCAAATTCTGACCCCTCCCCCTTTGGCTGACAGCCAATCAACACCACCCTCACATAGTTCTAATGTGAAGTAACAGATTGGGATTTGAAGTCCCTTTGCGTTAATGAGAATTGCACCACCTACTATGGAAAGTAGAGGGACATCAAATCCCAGAATCCATCACTAATAGAACAAGATGAGGAAGGGGTTGAATTACACAGTCAGCCTAATGGGGGTTGAGAAATAGTTTCTACAAATAAAGCTGGCAATGCAGGTTAAGATCTGCTTGTTTAAATTGTGGGATCAGAACATACACAGATCAGAGAGATATCAGTTGCGAAGCCCTCCCCATATATAAACTACCGAGTTATTTTGGATGGACTAAGTCAACTTATTTTACTGGTTTGAGTATAGCCACCTTCACTTTTCTCCCAATCTATGCAATCATGCATGTCTCAATATAAATATCATTATCAATTTCGATAGGGTTTATGCACCATTTTACACGAGCCCAATTGAATGAACTTGTGTCAAAAGGAGGGGGTGGGGGGTTATTTTAGACGACAACAATACTATGACAGTGTCTTACAGATTGAGACAGGGAGTCTTGGAACACTATTTTTCTGTACTGTTTTGATGTATGGAGAAAGCACATGTCTCCAAACTTTATTTTGAAGAGCCAAATCACATCCTTGCTGAACTGTGATCAGGGATCACAGCCAGAGAGCCCTGGAGACAAAAATCAGAGAGAGCGGCCACCAACCTCAGTGCTCTACTTGAATGTTAACATGATGCACGCAGAAACAGGGTTATATTGGGGTGCTGTTGTGGTTCAGGAGGGAGGCCTCTGCGAATTTCTGTAAAGGGATTTCTTTCATGTAACCCGTCTGAATCTGTGGCACTATAAGAAAAATAAGGAGCCTGACCTGGAAAATTTGGGGCATATCCACCTAGAAGAATCAACCATGTAAGTGTGGGGCCTAAATACTTAGTCAAACAGCAAATTCTTAAGAATTTAAGAAATGGTTTCATGGTTTCAGCTCTCTGAAATATATTTTTGCAAGGCACTGCATAGCAAAAATATTTGTTAAAAACATTATGTTAAAGCTTACACTTTTCTTTTAAATCTGTGACATTTTTGTTGAAATTAAAACGTACTCTGTATTTTCGGTCTTCTTCAAATTTATCTTCAAACTTGCGGATTTTCTTTTTGATGTTCTGGATTTTGCGAGTGAGCTGCGCTGGTGTAAGGTCCTCATCTCGATCCTCTTCATGTGACCCCAGAGAAGAGCTGCGCCTCCTGCTCAAAAACAGCACAGGGTTAATAAAACACTGAGATACTATACAAGCCATAACCTCACAATGTAATCATTTGATGGAAATGCACGACTGTGGGTGGCAAATGCCAGCGATTTCAGTTATTTCCAATGGAGACTTATTTTCAAGAGATTTGTCACCCGCAGTCATGCATGAATAATCAGCCACTGCCCTTAGAGATTGGTAAAGGTAATACAAGGTAATTCAACAACAATCAAGCACTTTATTTTTGTCGTATTCATCTTCATACTGGCAGTCTCCTCCATTCTTCAAAGAATCACCTGGTCACACTACCAATGTTGACTGCTGCATGCTGCCTAAAACTGCTCTCTCTACTGTATACATCTGGAATTCCATACCTGAATTCATCTACATAGAACCCTACTTCAATCCCTTTACAATTCAACTCCGTTGCTCTTTCTTAGAGCAGTGACATCTGGTTGTGTCGTGTCTTCTCTGCTAAGCACCGGGCAAGTAATTTACTTTCAGACCAAAGTTTGTGTCTCTTTTTCATTTACCTTAAAGATAATGAACTTGTACTTTGTAAGCATGATAGTTTTAGTTAGGCAAAACTATTTTATGAGGTATAAGTATATTACCTCATAAAAGAATGTGCGTTTGGAGGTGATGGGGGCACTTCAGGGTCATCAAGATGACCGTGGCCATATGCATAAAAACGAGGAGACAACATAGGGTCACCGTCTGCTTCAAGAAGTTGGCGAATAAGGCGTCCTGCCTGAGGAGACAACCGGGCCTCATCTGAGTCTCTTCCATCTTGCTCCCAAGAGGACAAGGCTGGAACTGGCTCTGCAATAGGCAAAACACATTTATTTGCAAGAGATAAAGTTAAGACTACACTTTTCAAACTTACATATAGCATATAATATGGATAAAGCATTTTTGCATTCTCCTACTTAAAGGAAAACTATACCCCCAAAATGAATACTTAAGCAACGGATAGTTTATATCAAATTGAATGACATATTAAAGAATCTTACCAAACTGGAATATATATTTACATAAATATTGTCCTTTTACATCTCTTGCCTTGAACCACCATTTTGTGACTCTATCTGTGCTGCCTCAGAGATCACCTGACCAGAAATACTACAACACTAACTGTAACAGGAAGAAGTGAGGAAGCAAAAGGCAGAACTCTGTCTGTTAATTGGCTCATGTGACCTTACATGTGTACACAGTGAATCTTACGATCTCAGGGGGCGGCCCTTATTTTTTAAAATGGCAATTTTCTATTTATGATTACCCAATGGCACATACTACTAGAAAACTATATTATTATGATAATGGTTCATTTACATGAAGCAGGATTTTACACATGAGCTGTTGTACTCAATATCTTTTAATAGAGACCTACATTGTTTGGGGGGTATAGTTTTCCTTTAACAGATCAAGCCTAGCGTGGACCTTGATGAAGCAGCTATAGAAAACAAGTAGCACGATTTAAGGAAGGCCATAATGCTGGAAATAGCAGAAAATAACATCAAACTACAGTTGCAGGGAAACAATTTTTGTCAAAACCATGATTTCATTATTCACATAAGAGTACAATCCAGAAAAGCTGTACTGTACAGAGAATTTTTTTCCAGTGAGATTCGTTTTTCAGATTAATGGCAACCTTGTAGGTCCAGATCTGCAGCCTGAGACAGACACTGAATTATGCACAATTAGTATTTTCTTGAAATACAAAACCAAAAACTGAAAAACAAGTAGGGATATGCAACATTGCCACACAAAAATAATGTGACTCAATATTGTTTAACATGCTGAAGAACTTTCAGAATTGATAAAAACTTTTCCTTGTGAACCCTTCTTTGGAAGGGGAGGAAGATATGTAGGTAGCAAGTATGAAAATAAGGAAGAAATTAGATATTGCTGAGAGACAGGTTTTATTTTTCTAGATACCTTTTGCATTTCATATTTTTAGCTATAAACAAGTTGTGTTTAAACTAATACGTTTTCTTTTATTCTTCAAGCTTGAAACTGCAAGCTTCTTACAAGTTTTAATTTACTGAGGAAAAATGAATTCTGGAAACAAAAGGCAAAGTAGAAAATGTGGCAGCCTGACTATACTTGCAATATTATACTGTTAGGCCCATGGCACATGGGGTGCCTTCTCCATTGGGGTTTTTGCGCCCAGCAAAGTAGAAAAATGCAACTCTGCAGCAGCTCAGTGTTACTGTTCCTACTCTGGACTGTCATAGCCGGACAACACTTAATAGCACAGCACAAATAAAAGACATCTGACATTCTGGAACACAGGCATCATTACAAGGGGATTAAAGAGACACTTACACCAGAAATTAAACACTTTTTTTTTTACATATTTTATAAAACTGTCTTTGCATATATATATATATATATATATATATATATATATATATATATATATATATATATATATATATATATATATATATATATATATATATATATATATATATATATATACACATATATATATATATATATATATATATATATATATATATATACACATATATATATATATATACACACACATATATTTATAATTATGCCATAAAAGTATTTGCAAATGCTTTTATATTACCCATTGGATTCCCCATGTTCCTCTATGAGGGTGCTGCCATATTTGAGCTTAAATAGTCCGTTAGCATTAGAATCTCTAACTGACAGGCTGAGAAGGGACAGTCAGGTTGGCAAAACAGCCAGGTTTATGAACTTCAATTAACAATTACTTACAAAAGCAGACCTATTGGTGAAAAATGATCAACATAAGCTGTAGGAAAATTTTAATGTACATTAATATTTTGAAGAATAATTTTTTAGTGTCAGTATCACTTTAAGTGGGGCACTTCTTTTGCTGTTGCTGTGTGCCCCTATACCTGCTTATCCCAAATGAGCAATGCAGCTGGGATACTCACAGATCACCAGCAACACAGATACAACTGGTCTGCTTGATTCATTCAGCGATTGCAAAACTAATGCAATCCCCTTCAAGTGACTTGATCAAAGTCCCAATGCACACAAATTAAATACCCACAAAACAGCAAATAACAGAGAGACATTGATTTTATATATTTTTTTAATCTAAACTGCAGTTATGATTTACTCCAGTAGAGCTATTTTACTTTTTGTGTATTAAGCATAGAACAGATAGTTCTGATACAATATCTTCAACTTGAAATACATGGAGTTATAATTTCAGATATATATTAATATATTGTTTGAAAATTTATATACACGCCTCCTGGTGTCACTGGTTACCACAGCAACATCACCCTTGGCAGATGGACGGAGCATGTGAGCAAAAAATAAATAAATACAATAAACAGGAACAGTTTAAGCGTTTTACATTTTTTTGTTTTCTAGCTGAAGCTTGAACAAATATCCAGCTCAATTAGATTACAAAGCACAACTTACTATATTAACTTACAACATGCCTATCTTATAATTTGACATCTTGTAATTCCAGCATTGGTTACTGTAGAATAAGATCATGAAGTGAACCACAATAGTCAGCCACTGACATATTTGCTTATTTTATCTGGTCACAGCTTAGCACTAGTGCCTTGAAAAAAACTGAAATAATATGGTTTGTAAAAGGCACAATAGATGTGTATATAATACAAGTGGCTTTGTGCACAGTTGTCAATTGTACTGTGGGCACCGAAGCACTACCTGAATACAGGAACATTTGTTGGCCAGTCCTCTATAAATACCAGCCCTGTTAAAAGTGTTATTTTATAAAACATATCTATTTCTTACCTTCCCAGTTACTGTCATCACACAGTGATGTGAGATCCAGCCGAGGCACCTCAGGAACAAAGCTCTCTTCAGCCTCTAGCTGTCTTTGCGGTCTTGATTCAGAATTATTCTTTTGTTCCTGAATTTTCATTTTTGCTGCCTGGAAAAAAACCCAGCAATAGAAGCAATAAGTTAAATGTGTTCTTAGCAAGAACAAAATGTCCTGCAACTCAGAACGAAGCTGTGCAAATCCCACGTGAAACAAATGAGCGTTGGACAATCCCCGATTCAAGCTTTCTGTGTGCTCTCTGAAAACGGAGTGCTCAGTGACCTCTGCATGTTAATTGGTCAGATATCCTCCCGCTGAAATCAACAACCCATTTCGATTCTGAACTTTTCAGTTATCCCACAGAAACCGTTGCATTCCTAAGACCATCTGCCTAAATTTAAAAAAAAACAAAAAAAAAAAAACAAAAAAAAAAAACCTGGAACATGTAAGAGCTGTTTCTCATATCGGCCCTAAAGTAATCACCACTCCCATTTGTTGACAGCAGCAATGCGAAAGGAAATCAAATAAAATCACAAATAATGATCTTGTGGTAGCTAAGGCTGACACAGCAACATAAGCTTTAGGATTCCCTCAGGCAAAGACGATAGAACAAGAGTGGATAAATGGAGCACTATGAAGTTGATCTTTCTATGCTGGAGCTGTTAATCAGCCTGAACGATAAGAAAGAGAGGGACAAGAAGCACTTTTTATAAGGGATCTCCTGCATACCAGACGAAAAATACAGCTAGCAAGGTCTGGAATCTCAGCTGGAAACAATACAGGGCTTGGGTCTGTGCCAGCCACAATGAGATAGCACACTTGATAGCAATGAACATGCCCTGCAGTGTGTCAGTAGATGAAAATTTCATTGTATACAAAGATTTGAAGGTTACACAAAGGATTTCTAGTAACCATTTCTGTGGTAATGTTCAAAATGAATCAGTTAATAGTTCTGCACTGAAATCCATTTCTCAAAAAAGCAAATAGATTGTCAATTTCCCAGCTGCCCCAAGTCATGTGACTTGTGCTCTGATAAACTTCAATCACTCTTTACTGCAAGTTGGAGTGATATCACCTCCCCCCAGCAGCCAAACAAAAGAACAATGGGAAGGTAACCAGATAACAGCTCCCTAACACAAGATAACAGCTCCCTGGTAGATCTAAGAACAGCACTTAATAGTAAAAACCCATGTCCCACTGAGACACATTCAGTTACATTGAGAACGAAAAACAGCCGCCTGCCAGAAAGCATTTCTCTCCTAAAGTGCAGGCACAAGTCACATGACCAGGGGCAGCTGGATATTGACAAAATGTCTAGCGAGCCCCATGTCAGATTTCAAAATTGAATATAAAAAAAATCTGTTTGCTCTTTTGAGAAATGGATTTCAGTGCAGAATTCTGCTGGAGCAGCACTATTAACTGGTTCATTTTGAAAAATATTTTTTTTCCCATGACAGTATAGTATCCCTTTAACTTGTGTCCAGAGCACCACAATAAAACCGAAAAACAAGCCACAGCAACTTCAGATATTTTTTTTTTTTATTTGATATCAATATCTTAACTGTCTAGTAGGAGAAATAGTTGTTACACCATAAATTTCTTCATATTCCAACTAAGATACTGGTACTTGTGCAAGCAAAAGCAGTACCACAGCCTGTGTACCACAGCCTGTCCATAACTGTGACACTCTATGGGGGAAATTTACATCGGGGTATAGGATAAAACTGACCTATTTTCTGATATGTTCTGCCTGTTCTCCACAATTAATAAGTGGTTTTAAAAAAAGTATACATTATTTGGCTATGCCACTTTTTTGAGCGTGGACATCAATTTTTGTCCAACACAACACAAACAAAAAAAAAAAATTCTTCCCTGTAAAATACTCTTAAAACTCCAATGGAACTGCACTTAAAGGGCAACTGTTGGGTAAAAAGGTTATCCCCAACCAAAGGTGCGGCCTAATAGAGCCTGCATTCCGGTTGGGGATAACTTTTATTTATTTATTTTTTTAAAAAAATGTCCCCCGACAGCGCTCTATTAGCCTGCACCTTTGGTTGGGAATAACATTTTTACCCAACAGGTTAATTTGCTCACATCATCTTTTTTTATGAACCATATTTTATTATGACCCAATGCAGATTATCCCATAAAAAAACTAAGAACTGATTAGCCTTGCATAGTATAGAAGATCTGGTTACAAGCCTCCTGTGAATGTTTCCCTCCCTTTAGTAGAGCAGCAGCTTATTTATATAAACAATAGTAGAGTTTCTGAAGCAAACACATCAGTTTTACCAGTGCAGGGCAACACTGCATTATATTTTCATTACTTTAAAACACTTATTTTTTGACGTTACTGTTCCTTTAATAGTGCTGCTCCAGCAGAATTCTGCACTGAGATACATTTCTCAAAAAAGCAAATAGATTTTTTTATATTCAATTTTGAAATCTGACATGGGGCTTGACATATTGTCAATTTCCCAGCTGCCCCAAGTCATGTGACTTGTGCTCTGATAAACTTCAATCACTCTTTACTGCTGTACTGCAAGTTGGACTGATATCACCCCCCTTCCCCCCCCCCCCCCAGCAGCCAAACAAAAGAACAATGGGAAGGTAACCAGATAACAGCTCCCTAACACAAGATAACAGCTCCCTGGTAGATCTAAGAACAGCACTTAATAGTAAAAACCCATGTCCCACTGAGACACATTCAGTTACATTGAGAAGGAAAAACAGCCGCCTGCCAGAAAGCATTTCTCTCCTAAAGTGCAGGCACAAGTCACATGACCAGGGGCAGCTGGGAAATAGACAAAATGTCTAGCCCCATGTCAGATTTCAAAATTGAATATAAAAAAAAATCTGTTTGCTCTTTTGAGAAATGGATTTCAGTCCAGAATTCTGCTGGAGTAGCACTATTAAAAAAAAAAAAAAACATGTTTTCTGATGACAGGATTCCTTTAAACATTGGACCAACTAGAGAGAGCAAAAGATGGGAAAGGTTCTTTTGAAGTTTCATGCAGAATTGCAGGAATATTGCTTAAGACAATTCACTAGCATTATCGAGGCGTTTATAAAACAGAAACAGCACACAATATAATCACTCTCAATTAAAAATGTGGCAAAAAGAGAATGGCTTACCATGGAGATTCTTGAATATTCTTGATCACTACTCATTTCTTTGCTGCTAAGAAAAAAAAAAAAAAAAAAAAAAAAAAAGGGTGAAAATGAAGTTATGTTTGTATGCAGGTTACATGATACTGTAATGGTAAATGAGATAATGGATAGAGAGACAGAATAGGAACTCTAAACACTAAAGCTGGGCAAACAAAATGTTTCCTAGGATTCAAATAAATCAGATCGCCAAACACAGTTTACCCATCGGCAGTAATCGGCCCACTGGATGTTGACCACACATCAAATTAAAGGGAACTATACTATAATCATAATACATAACTTAAGCCTTTTTATAAAAATACACTTAAGTAGTATGTGTAAAGTCCCCCAACTCGCACATACTGTATGAGGAACTGTGCTATACACAACTCAAGGGCAAACACATATATGCTAGGTTACTTCAATTAATGGTCATAGCTGTTTTTTAATCTAAAAAAAAAATTACCTTGCTTCTGACAATACTTCCATGCCGGTGAGCTCTTTTATGTCTACACTTCTTGATTTAAGAAAATGTTCTGTACTCTGTAAAAGAATGTGAAATTTACAAACGGCGAGATATATACGATAGTATCCTATGATTGCAGATATCTTTATTCCTAAAATCAGAAAGCCACAATGCACAGAGTAACCTTTAACAAAACATCAAAAATACAGAATAGTTTAGAACCTCAATCATTCCATAACTAATATAAAAATTCAAACAATTCTATGATTCAGCAATATAGAATGCGCACAGTGAATATAGTCACATTGCTTACTAGAGCTAAATATCAGAAGACAAACTGTCAAATGATGATGCTAACCCCCTTATCTTATTGGTGCCACATACTGCTAGGGAATGACAGAAAGAATGTAGAAACAACAGGCTGCTTTTTGAACTAGAAATGTATTGTGCATGTCATACTATTCTGGAAATGTTCACCCTGCCTAAAACCGAGCAACAAATAACAGGGAAGAAAAAAAATATTTGCTTTGGTTCACCAATTTATGACATGCAATGAATCGTCTGAACATTGTATCTTTTTCCCAATAGCAATGTACAAATTTAAAGGGATACTGTCATGGGAAAAAATTTTTTTTTCAAAATGAATCAGTTAATAGTGCTGCTCCAGCAGAATTCTGCACTTCTGGAATCCATTTCTCAAAAGAGCAAACAGATTTTTTTTATATTGAATTTTGAAATCTGACATGGGGCTAGACATTTTGTCAATTTCCCAGCTGCCCCATGTCATGTGACTTGTGCCTGCACTTCAGGAGAGAAATACTTTCTGGCATGCTGCTGTTTTTCCTTCTCAATGTAACTGAATTTGTCCCAGTGGGACATGGGTTTTTACTATTGAGTGTTGTTCTTAGATCTACCAGGCAGCTGTTATCTTGTGTTAGGGAGCTGCTACCTGATTACCTTCCTATTGTTCTGTTGTTAGGCTGCTGGGGGGGGGGAAGGGAGGGGTGATATCACTCCAACTTGCAGTACAACAGTAAAGAGTGACTGAAGTTTATCAGAGCACAAGTCACATGACATGGGGCAGCTGGGAAATTGACAAAATGTCTAGCCCCATGTCAGATTTCAAAATTGAATATAAAAAAATCTGTTCTTTTGAGAAATGGATTTCAGTGCAGAATTCTGCTGGAGCAACACTATTAACTGATTCATTTTGAAAATTTTTTTTTTTCCCATGACAGTATCCCTTTAAAGGCAATAACCATACAAGCCTTGGCCTTATCACCCACAGAGAGATGCAAAGTACAATGTTTTGGTCTGTGCTAAGCCTGTTTTACAAAAACCTAAAATTGACAGGATCATGAGAAAATTCAGTCCTTGTTTCAACTCTGGCAGCAAAAACAAATTATTCAAGAGGAAAGTAACTGCCTTCTAGTTCTAAAACAGCATGCTGTCAAACTGTGTGCTTTACTACCATCCACCAGCTGCACATTTTTAAGTCTCCTTAAAGTAGCAAGGACCTCATTATTATCAGTCATACATCAAAGGCTAACCAGAAGCATAATCTCTACAGAAATGTTCTATAAAGTTAAATTCAGTACATAAAGCTCAAAAGAACTGAAAATTATGGCTGTAGTCTATAACAGCTGGAGAAAAAAAATAATAATCCCTGACACAGAGCATGTTTCAATACATAAGCATGCACAAAACTACCAGCAGCCCCAAAAATTCCTAAACTCTACTAAGAGGACCTCTCTTGGCATAACTAGGGTAGTGCACATTACCGATGCTTTGGTCACTCACGTATGCTGCAGCTGCTTGGTTCAAAACCAAAGTTTATAATCAGTGCACCATTTTTAAAAAAAAAAAAAATTCTTATTGTGCACTGTTAAGATCGCTATATATCTCCATATCCTTCCCAATTTAAAGGAACAGTAACATCAAAATATAAAAGTGTTTTGAAGTAATAAAAATTATAATACAGTGTTGCCTTGCACTAGTAAAACTGCTGTGTTTGCTTCAGAAACACTACTATTGTTTATATAAATAAGCTGCAGTGTGGCAATAGGGGCAGCCATTTAAAGGAGAAAAGGCTCAGGTTACACAGCAGATAGCAGATAAGATTATAATCTCTGTAGAAAATAACAGTTATATTTTGTCCACTATTTAACCTGCACCATTTAGCCCTTTTTCAATTTGCTACACAGCATCACAACATCTTATTTATAAGAACTATAGTAGTGTTTCTGAAGCAAACATGATTTACTGTTGTAAAATTTTTATTACTTTAAAACACATTTTTTCTTGTTATGGTTCCTTTTAAGAAAATGGAAAATGGAAAACACTTCCATTGCTTAAGCATATATTGTGTTTTGATTGTCCCTTTATATGGCAGCAATGAAATGGCTCTTTGGTTCTAAATATCCTTACTGTCAGAGCTAGTTACAGAAAGCGAAGGTTGAGGAGGAAAAATGTTTTTGGGTTCTGTTTTATCAAATGTGGGGTCAGCAATACAGGTTAAAATGAAAATAATAAAAAAAAACAAAACAGAAAAATCCTATGGAAGGCAGGAACACCAGTGCTCTAGCAGTGACAATCCTATATACCAAATAAACATAGATTGTGTATTTGTTACATAGCTTGCACAATCCAAAGATGTTTATTGTACCACTGGCCAAGCTTGGATACGAGTTGCACAGCCTTTACTATCAAAATAATTGAAAAAATGGCAGCAAAACTTTTATAAAGATTTTTGTAATTACTTACACAGCTGTCATACTTACCAGTGGGCTATCTTTATTTTCATTGAGCTCAGAAAGCTTGCTGCTTGATTTCTGCCTCTTCGGTTTGCTTCTTTCCTCGATGTACCCAGAACAATTTTCCTGGAGTTTCTCTGCTTCCTTTGCAAGGCCACAAGCACCCAAACTGCCACACCCTGAAGGGATGTTTTCCTTGTTAGTTATTTCCCTAAAAAACAAACAAGTTCTTACATGTTACCATCACAACACATCAGGGACCACATACATGCTGTGAGGTGAAAGCAGTTCATGTGAACTCTGAATCAGAAGAAACCAGAAAAAAAAATCATGGATATCATAGCTGTTTATTTTGTTGTCTATTGTATTAGAGCAACAAACAGAAGCAAATATAATTCCTGTTTGTGAATACACAATATGTAACCACAATTTTATAAATTTAAAGTGATACTGATCAATTTCTACATTAAATATTACGGCACTGCTAACCCTAGGATCGAATACCTGGGAAACTCCACTGTTTTTCTCCCAAATCTTTACATTATCTCTCAGCATATGTAGCCAGTGCCTAAAAAAGTCAGGTCCTGGCACAACTTATTAATAAAAGGGGGTAAAACAGCACCACTTATTGCTTAGCAAAAAAAGCTACCCATCAATAACCAGTAGGTATAGATATAGCTGCACTGTTAGATCTCATGCACAAGTTTCACAAAGCTGCTATATATGACCATCAAGGATACGTTGACTAGTAAGAAACATACACAGTGGTTTCTACACACTTCCTGGTCTATGTACTTAAAGGAAAACTATACCCCCCAAACAATGTAGGTCTCTATAAAAAGATATTGCATAAAACAGCTCATATGTAAAATCCTGCTTCATATAAATAAATCATTTTCATAATAATATACTTTTCTAGTAGTATGTGCCATTGGGTAATCATAAATAGAAAATTGCCATTTTAAAAAATAAGGGCCGCCCCCTGGGATCGTAGGATTCACTGTACTCACAAACATACCAACAAACCATACATGTTAGGTCACATGAGCCAATTAACAGACAGAGTTGTGTCTTTTGCTTCCACACTTCTTCCTGTTACAGTTAGAGTTGAAGTATTTCTGGTCAGGTGATCTCTGAGGCAGCACACAGACCATCACGAAATGGTGGCTCAAGGCAAGAGATGTAAAAGGGCAATATTTACTTAAATATATATTCCAGTTTGGCAAGATTCTTTAATATGATATGAACTGTTGCTTAAGGGTTCATTTTGGGGGTATAGTTTTCCTTTAAACACTAGGTACTTGGATAGAAAGCACTTTGTATAGAACCATATATTTTATCCTCCTTTTAGCGGCTAAGCAGATCTTGGACTAGAATTGCACCAAACCCATATAAACTATGCCTTCCGACACTCTTTAGAAGCAGCCAGACCATACCATTAATCACTTCCAGGGAAGCCATCAGAAACCATGGTGCCCGCACAACAACATTTTCTGGGGCCCTCTTGCCATTCTCCCTCTACTATCAGCACAAAGGCCACACAAGACACATATTAATTAATAAAATATTAAGTGCCCCCGTACAATTTTAAAAAAAGAACTTTGCTGCCCAGGGCTCCCCTACAAGTTTAGTGATCAGGGCCCCCTACATTTTAAATGAAAAAAAAAAAAAAAAAAAAAAAACTGGTGGCCTAGCACCAACCTACAAGTTGTTAAAAAAAAGCATTAGTGGCCAGGGCCCCAACAAGTTATTTATAAAAAAAAAAAAAAGTCATTAGTGGCCAGGGCTCCTACAAGTTATAACAAAAAAAGAACACTGCACTTACTTTAGCCAGGGAGCTCAGGTGCCAGTATCTTCAGTTTCCTGTGCTCTGATTCGCCAGTGAAGTGTAAGTCCTGGTAAAGCTTCATGGAGATTGGATAAACTAGAGGGGAGGTTCAAACTACACCCTTCCAATCCCCATACGGCTTTACCAGGACATACACTTCACTGGTGAAGAGCACAGAAAGCAAGATACAGGCACCGGAGCTCTAGCCCACCCTCCCTTCAGAAGTCTGCAGCTCACTGACGGCAGGGGTATGTAAGCAAGTGCAGCACAGCCAAGCCCCCCTTAACACCCCAAACCATCTGGGCCGGGGACAGCAGTACCCCCCTTTCCCTCCCCATGTGGCCCTGAAAACATCCAATTACCATAGGTTAGAGCAGCTTCATTAATGAAAGCTGGCCACACATTCAGAGATCCACTCATTTGGAGAGATATCAGGCTGATCTGATCGTGGGCCCTAGGGTCCAACGTTCAGATCACAATGAGAAGAATACAGGCATTCTGATCAGTGGTATTTCTAAACCTGGCTGATCGACATCTGCCTGACTTTCAGCCAGATATTGATTAGGGAAGCCCGGAGGGACCCATACACTGCCCAATAAGGTGCCAACTTAATTTGTCAGCAGCTTATCTCAGTCTGTGTATGCAGATGTTAAGGGCAAGGCCAGACGTGGCGTTTTTACATTGCGTTTTGAAAAAAGAGCCAGGCATAATTACACCACTGAAACCACATGCGACCGTCAACATGCGCTTTTCATGCATTTTTCAGCACGTACGATTCTTTTCCCAGCATGCACTTCTCATTGTTTTCATTGTTCTCATTGAGAATTTGGATGCCATATTTAAAATACACTGCATATTTACGCAGTGTGGTTTCAAATGTGCAGATCCCACAGAGTCTATTGATCTGGTAGTTTCCTGACGTATTGGCGTTTCTGCTAAAAAAATGCCAATACGGACGTCCTGTGGCAGATTTCAGCTTCCAAGCGCCCTATGTGAAATGCCATAGTGCGTTTTCCATTAGTTTCAGTGGTAGTGCAGTTTATGCGTATTTACTCCTGGCTGTTCTTTTTTAAAAACGCAACGAAAACGCTGCAAAAACACCACGTCTGGCCTTGCCCTAACTCAGTGTCACTTCAATTCTATCTGCAAGAACCACTGCTGGGTATATAGACAACAGTATTGGCCATGAAGACTGAGCACTGTGTTGAATCCATATTCTGTACAATGTATATCCACTGTATATAGCATTTGTAAGATCAAAAACGAGAATAAAAAAACCTAACAACCAAGTTCATATGCAACAGGCAAATGTGTTTAGCATTTCCATTTGGAAAACTTCCATGTGCATCAAATGTTTTTTCTTACATGTCTCTGGGTTTTTTCCGATGTCATCCTGTTTTTTCAAATGCCTCCTCCTCTGCCTGGCAGAGGAGCTGGTAGATGGTGATGATGTGCCAGACTCCAAGTACATCAATTAGATGATGTTCCACTGCTGTTCTAATAGTACTCTCCACAAGTCTGTTCACCCCCCCCCCAAACAAAGTGAACTTCCTGGATATATGTGTATCCATAGCAGCTCATGAAAAATACACATCAGGGTCACAGATACCCCCCACATATTAAAAGACTCATCAATTTCAGATAATTAATTTTGTAGTTAAAGGGATACTGTCATGGGAAAAAATGAATCAGTTAATAATGCTGCTCCAGCAGAATTCTGCACTGAAATCCATTTCTCAAAAGAGCAGATTTTTTTTATATTCAATTTTGAAATCTGACATGGGGTTAGACATATTGTCAATTTCCCAGCTGCCCCAAGTCATGTGACTTGTGCTCTGATAAATTTCAATCACTCTTTACTGCAAGTTGGAGTGGTATCACCCCCCTCCCCCCCCCCAGCAGCCAAACAAAAGAACAATGGGAAGATAACAGCTTACTAACACAAGATAACAGCTGCCTGGTAGATCTAAGAACAGCACTCAATATTAAAAACCCATGTCCCACTGAGACACATTCAGTTACATTGAGAAGGAAAAACAGCAGCCTGCCAGAAAGCATTTCTCTCCTAAAGTGCAGGCACAAGTCACATGACCTGGGACAGCTGGGAAATTGACAAAATGTCTAGCCCCATGTCAGATTTCAAAATTGAATATAAAAAAATCTGTTTGCTCTTTTGAGAAATGGATTTCAGTGCAGAATTCTGCTGGAGTAGCACTATTAACTGATGTGTTTTGAAAAAAACATGTTTTCCGATGACAGGATCCCTTTAAAGGGGTTGCTCACCTTTGAGAACTTTTAGTATGATGTAGACATAGATATTCAGAGACAATTTGCAAATGGTTTTCATTTTTTTATTATTGAAGGTTTTGAGTTATTTAGCTTTTTATTCAGCAGTTCTTCAATTTGCATCTTAAGCAATCTGGTAACTAGGGTCCAAATTACCCTAGCAACCATGCATTTATTTGAATACGAGACTGGAATATGAATAGGAGAGTGCCTGAATAGAAGGATCAGTAATAAAAAGTAACAATACAATTGTAGCCTTACAGAGCATTTGTTTTTTAGAAGGGAATCAGCTACGCCCATTTGAAGGCTGCAAAGAGTCAGAAGAAAAAGGCAAATAACTATAAAACTATTAAAAATAAATAATGAAAACCAATTGAAAAGTTGCTTAGAATTGGCCGTTTTATAACATAATAAAAGTTACCTTAAAGGTGAACCACCCCTTTAAAGAAAAACAGGATAACATGGTGTTGTATGTGAGAGATAAAAATGAAACAGATGCACATTAATATGATGACAAGCCCATATTTTTACAATGTTCACATTCTCCAATAATGAATATTAAAAATATTTAATACTTACTCTCTGTCAGAAGGAACGTTGACTTGAGCCACATCACCACTGTATAAAAAAACAAGGCGTATGAATTAAGTGACAGTTCTGTCAGCCTATGCATTTCAATGGCTGTAAAAGGAAACAGCTCTGGTTACTTCCCTTGGTTCCTGAGACGTGCATCACCAAAAGTGGATTAAAATCTGATCCTCTCTCAAAACAACCTAATCCACTTCTTCACACACACGTGCGCACTCACACATCGACTGGTTTTGTATGCAATATTTTCTGCTGCATGAATAACTTCAATTAATTTTACATTTTGTATTCTGCAAAAAAAAATTTTTAAAACAGAGGATTCAAGCACATTAATGATTTGATGATGATCCAGTTGTTATTGCAGTTCACAAGTACAAGTGTTGCAAGCTCTATTTAGCAGGGATCACTTTACCTGTACTGGTCAGACATTATTATAAATACTTGTTAATAATAATAATAATAATAATAATAATAATAATAATAATAAAAGGAATGAAAAAAGTTAAAATATCCCTTCTGGGTTTTTTTTCCATTATACAGGAAAGAGTCTAGGCAACAGTTTATTATGCGCACAAAACATACTTTTTTATGTATTTATATTTTATGTATATTGCTTGCCTTTGTAACTCTCCTAGTATAACAATAAACCAATAGTATTTAATGAAGACCATTACTACTGTTCTGTGTTGATCAATAGAAGCAGTAGGAAGATTTCTCAAATATACACTAAATGGATTTTCTGTGCAGTAAACCATGACCTTGCTTGCCATTTTTTGCTAAATGTACCGTAAATGGAAACAAAAGGGCTGCTTATGAACAGGGTACACTTCTTTATAAATTGTTCAGTTGCCGTAAAAATACTTTTTCTTTTTAGAAAATATATGTAAAAAATATATCCTGTTAAACATCTTGATGATCTTTTGTTACAATGTTAAAGCTCACCAATGCAATTCTCATTTACACTAGTCAGACAGAATGCCTAAATGTATACATTAAAATGTTAGCTTTGTGGTTCATTTAGCTCATTTTACAGAAGCTGTCTTTTCTCTTTCAGATTACATATACATGTTCATTTCCAGTAGCAGAAATGGGTCCAAGGTCCAAATGCAATATCTCTGGATCCCTCCCCTCTTGTACGTGACAGCACTTACAGTATTTTTCCTCATTCTTTAGCCATGTATTGATGGATATATGCACATTTCTTAAGAGTACAGTACTGATATAGTATTCAGATATATGTACATTTCTTAACAGAGCACATAAAGTAAAATAAATAAATATCTGCCATAACTATAAGAGTGTCAAGTAAGAAATTCCTTATCATACTAATTAAACACTGGCCACATTTTAGAGCACGCTGTGATCTGGAATGCTAAGGAGAGGGTGATGCCCATTGTGGCAAAGCTGAAAAGGTTGCACAGGGCATTAAAAAAAAAAAAAAAAATATTACACACACACACACACACACACACACACACACCTATTACAAGCAACTATCCTTACCTGCCACAGAGTCTACACAGATTAGATATGCAAGTATTAAAAGTAAATGTAACCAGTTACTGGATTATAATAATTTAACAAATATATTATCCAAAATTACAAATAAAGCTTTACACAAATGCTCTTCAGAAATGCAAACGTATGATCAAAGTACAGGGCTGCCCACTCACCACTCATTATTTCTTGATGTAAAGCAGTGAATTAAAATGAGAGATTCCCTAGCTGTTGATAGCACAAGGCCCCAGAAGCCAGTGTCACTGGCTCCTCATTCTACAACACATGAATTAAAAGGGATTGTTATGTGAAGAAAACAAACCTTAGCAACAAGTGTTTCACCAACTCTGTACTGAGTGAATGGTCAACAAATTTTTATACCTCAGTCAAGGCAGGAATTGCTCCTTCAGAAGCCAATAAGATAAACGTCATTCTATAGCTACCTCAAGTACACAGTTCTACATTAGCTACTGTTAATTATCCACTACAGAGGTAATAAAGAGAGGATAGTCATTTAGCAAGGGCTGGAAAAAACACTAGCTTTCTAACTTTGGGCAGCAAGCCTACACTCTCCTGCCTTTCTCCATAAGGCTAAGGCCACACTAGGCGATAGCGCCGCGATTTGACTCGCGGCGACTTTTCGCCGCGACTTTTAAGCCGCAATCGCTGGGGAAACTTTTGCGCTGGCGTCTATGGGGAATCGCGAAAAATCGCCAGCGTACAAACACACGCGGCAATCTTTTTTCTATTGTCGCTCGAAATCGCCTAGTGAGGCGATTTCGAGCGACAATAGAAAAAAGATCGCCGCGTGTGTTTTTACGCTGGCGATTTCCCATAGACGCCAGCGCAAAAGTTCCCCCAGCGATTGCGGCTTAAAAGTCGCGGCGAAAAGTCGCCGCGAGTCAAATCGCAGCGCTATCGCCTAGTGTGGCCTTAGCCTTAAGGTTTCCTGAAAAACCTGACAAAAAAAACAAATAAATACTTTACCTATTATACTTACAAATATACTTGAATAGCCTGACCACAGTTGTAGCAGCATTATAGCTTTTGATCAAAATCCCCAAATACCACAGTACTAGTATCGTAACTAGGGAATCGCTCAGAGTGCCATACCGCTGGCGATTTAGATTCTAGCCGGCGGGAAGGCTTTTCGGGGAGATTTATTGTCCGAAGAAGAGGCGATTTGTCGCCGTGCGAATAAATCTCCCTGAATCTTCTCGTGTGTCTCTGCCTTAAGTGTTGCCCACTTCCAATCTAAATCACTGCTACTGCACAAAGTTTCACTGGCCACCCTGTACCCTATCTAGAAATGCAAAGTTTATGCAGTAGGTTTAGCGGCAACATAGTTAGCCTGCATTTCATGAAGTATAGGGTACTCTGGTGGTGATCATCAACTAGTAGCAGAGGAAGCCAGAGTCCCTATAAACAAAATATGCGTCTGAGTGGTGTTTTAAACAGCGTAATTACAAATATTAACATTTAGGACATTGCTTGTTTTAAGGAAACTACAAGAACACATGTTAAAAGACCCTGAGATAAGATGAGATCATAATCATGTCCCGGCGAGGGAGCCTGGGTGCAGTTTTTGCACCCAGACCAGTGGATATGGTACGTTGGTCAGCTCAGGTAAAGCATAAAAACTCTTTGCCAACTGAAATCAATCTTCAATCAAGTAATCTCTCCCAAATGGGAGATCAATTTGAAATAGTAAAAAAAAAAAAAGCAATACAGCACAGCATATTTGAGAAATCAAATCCCAAGGAGCAATTCAAGACATACTGATGGAGATTGAGAATACGTACACTTGGTCCTGCATGCTACTGAACACATTTTCCAATAGCAATAAAGCTTGTTTGGTATTAGAAAAAGAAAAAACGAGCTCTAATGCATATTGTTGGAGGCAATGAACAGAGGATCAATTTATCCCTAATGCCACACACAATTTCAGCTATTTACACAAGATAATAGGTTGCTTACAAATATGTTTGCATTACACACAGATTAAAGGTTTCTATGAAGCTGTAAAAGTTCCTAATGTTATGATGAAACAGAACAATGGTCTGGCTATTGCCACTTTTACACTGAGCTTTTAAAGGGCAAATCAACTCCAAAATAGTAATGTGCCTAATAAAAGATAACAATACTAAACAACTTTCCAATATACAATAAAAATGTCAGTGCTTTTAATGTTATTTGTAAAAAACAGTCGAAAGCAGCATTTGTTTAACTTAGCTGTTAAATTTTAAACAAATATCTTCAGGAGGCCATAGATGTTAAAGGAACAGTTCAATGCAAAAATAAAAACTGGATAAATAGATAGGCTCTGCGAAATAAAAAAAAAAGTTTCTAATAATAGTTAGGCAAAAATGTAATGTATAAAGGCTGGAGTGATAAGATGTCTAATATAATAGCCAGAATCCAACTTCCTGCTTTTCAGCTCTCTAACACTGAGTTAATCAGCGACAGGGTCACAGATACCTCCCACATATTAAAAGACTCATCCTCTTCAGATAATTAATTTTGTAGTTAAAGGGATACTGACATGGGACAAAAATTAATCAGTTAATAGTGCTGCTCCAGCAGAATTCTGCACTGAAATCCATTTCTCAAAAGAGCAAACAGATTTTTTCATATTCAATTTTGAAATCTGACATGGGGCTAGACATTTTGTCAATTTCCCAGCTGCCCCAAGTCATGTGACTTGTGCTCTGATAAACTTCAATCACTCTTTACTGCAAGTTGGAGTGATATCACTCCTCCCTCCCCCCCCCCCAGCAGCCAAACAAATGAACAATGGGAAGGTAATCAGATAGCAGCTCCCTAACACAAGATAACAGCTGCCTGGTAGATCTAAAAACAACACTCAAAAGTAAAAACCCATGTCCCACATTCAGTTACATTGAGAAGGAAAAACAGCAGCCTACCAGAAAGCATTTCTCTCCTAACGTGCAGGCACAAGTCACATGACCAGGGGCAGCTGGGAAATTGACAAAATGTCTAGCCCCATGTCAGATTTCAAAATTGAATATAAAAAAATCTGTTTGCTCTTTTGAGAAATGGATTTCAGTGCAGGATTATGCTGTTAACTATTACTATTAACGGATGTGTTTTGAAAAGAACATGTTTTCTGATGACAGGATCCCTTTAATGGGGGCCACATGGGACATAACTGTCTAGTGAGTTCGCAACTGATCCATAGCATGTAGCTCAGATTCAAAAGCTACAGTTATGGCCCATTGGCCACTCAAGTCACTGATTGTTTACTGCTTGGTCACCAGGGTAACTAGTCAGAGGGAACCAAGAGAGCTGAAATACAGTAAGTAGTGTTCTGTTTTGTTATGTTACACATCCAGTCACTCCAGCCTTTATACATTACATTTTTGGCTAACTATATTAGAAACATTTTTTTATTTTGCACAGCCTATCCATTTACCCAGTTTTTATACTAAACAATTCCTATAAGATCTTTTCGTTAACGTAAGACCAAGCTTATTTTGAAACGATCATTTAAATGCACGATTTGTCCATCAACTAAAAAGACCATTTCAAGAGATAAAGTCTAGTTAAAGCTGAGAAAACTGTAGGTAGCTGCCTGCTTGGCCCAGCAAACAATTGGACAATAGACAAATTTCACTGTAACAGATGAACATTTTCTAATCTGCCTTATCAATTTTCTGACCGATGTTGGACGAAAAATCGCTAGATGCTTGATCATTCACTGCCCAATAACCTGACGATAATTTGACGGATTTGTCAACTCTTACTATTATCGGAACTATTAGAATAGATTTGTTTATTAAAATCAGTTACTCTAATCAAGCCTGTTAATTGTGGTACTTTTTTGTTATTTGTACGTGTGTACAAAGGTAGGTAATTCTGATAAGCATTAAAGAGAACTATAATGTTAATAGTAAAACATAACATATTAACATTTAAATCATTAGTTGCAGGGAAGTATGTACTGATAAAAAGTACTTTCTTAGCAAATTGGTTGTCATTTTTAAGAAAAGAGATAATTCCTCTTTATGAAAATACATCGACCTTTAGTGAATATTGGTCTTCATGTTTTTTTCCTCAGTTACAATGAGCAGTTTATCACTTAAGCTCCCCATAGACGCGACGATTCTACTTGCTGAACGACCGATTTTAGGGAAGCCCAACCTATCCTTCGAAATTATCGTGCGGTTAGTGGGATTCGAACGATCGTACATCTTACGATTTTTCGGCCGACATCTGTCAGGAAATTGATCGGCCAGGTCAAAAAATCTTTGTCGGTCCCAGTGCAATCTATCTATGTTTGCAGGGCCAAGCAGGCAGCTCCCCTTTGTTTTCCTGGCAAATTGGTCTTTTTAGTTGATGGTAAATTCGTACGATCGTTCTGAGAAGATCGTGGTCTCACGATCAGGATCTGATCTTTTAAAAATCTCAACATCTATGGCCAGCTTTAGGGTAGAGACACACAGTCAGATTCGGGGAGATTTAGTCACCTGGCGACAAATCTCCTCTTCTTCAGGGCGACTAATCTCCCCGAACTGCCTTCCTGCCAGCTAGAATGAAAATCGCCGGGGGGATGGCACTCGGAATGCATGTTTTCCGAAGTCGCCTCACATGGAAACTTCGGAAAACGAAGTGATCCAAGTGCCATCCCGCCGGCGATATTTCATTCTAGTCGGCAGGAAGGCAATTTGGGGAGATTAGCCGCCCCAAAAAGAAGAGGATATTTGTCACCAGGCAACTAATCTCCCCAATCTGACCATGTGTCTCTGCCCTTAAGGCAGTTGGTCCTAATATGATTGCTTCACTAAAAGTAGACCCCCCTCATTGCTAAATTTGTCTTAACTATACATTAAATGAAGTGCTTCCAAATATTTTAATGCTTTGTTACTCACCTCACATAAAAAGGTGACATGGGATGTTCATCATCTTGAGAACTGCAAAACAAAAAAGAATGTATATGTGAACAAATGCCATCAGATGGTATGCCCAGCCAGTAGAGCTGTAGAGTCATTACTGTGGTCTCACAGACAGCCTCAAACTAAACGGTTCTAAGAGGCAAGTTCTAAGAGTGAGAAAAGTAGTTTCTGATTGGCCATCTGCACACACATTCTATGCATCTACATCTTTTTTTTTTAACACATTTAACTTTTGTATTTGCCTAGATTATATAGTTTAACAGACAGTGCAACTGGAAAGAAACAGTGAAGAAACAAATAAGAAAGAAGCAAAGCAAATAATGCCACCTTCTGGTACATAAAAACAAACACTATTTATTCTAGCAGCACTATACCAGCAGAATTACAAAGTGGGACGTAAAGGTGTTCTTAAAATATTTACATTAAAAATATTTGTCTTGTAGCAGATTAAAATTAATTGACTTCTACTTACTGCAGTACTTATTTATTTCTGTTTGCCTGCATGAAGAAGTTGTACACATTGGGGGTCAGTAATAAAATTCATGCAGTGCATATTTATTCACAAATGGTTGCATTGCCCATGCTTTTTTCCTGAAGGCGATAATAGTGCCCATCTTTCCATTTTTTGCGAATTTGCATTGTCCATAAATTTTCACAAATGGCTCACAAATGAGAAGGACATTTACGTGCGAGGTTGTTGTGCATGAAAATAGCATTGTTAGTAATTTTGCAATTTCAACATCAAAAAATCAAAGTGTTTTAAAGTAATAAAAATATAACGCAGTATTGCCCTGCACTGGTAAAACTGCTGAGTTTGCTTTAGATACACTACTATGGTTTATATAAATAAGCTGCTGTGTAGCAATGGGGGCAGCCATTCAAAAGAGAAAAGGCTCTGGTTACACAGGAGATAAGCTGTGTAGGACATAATGGTGTTATCTGTTATCCACTATTTAACCTGTGCCATATAGCCTTTTTTCAATTTCTGCCATTGCTACACAGCAGCTTGTTTATATGAATAGTGTTTTTGATGCAATCACTGGGCAACATTCCATGATATTTTCATTACTTAAAACACTTTTCTTTTTTGGTGTTCCTGGTGCCATCCCTCACTACATTTAATGACATTCAAATTCCATGTAACTGAAAGCGGATTCTAAATGTATGAACATGTCCCTTAATATACAGCATATTTTTGCCAGACCATCTTGCAGTCTTTATCAAATTAAAGCGGTCTGTCCAAAATAAAACTTTCACCTACTGATTTTCTTGGGGGGGATGCATCTCCCCTTTTCTTCCAGTCAGATCCAAAGTAATGAAACAATAGCATCCCCTGACCATAGAAAAGTATAGTCAATTGTACGGTATCTGTCCTTTCTGCTTTTAATCAGATACCTTCAGGGGGTAGCTAGCAGAATGGCTGCCAGATTAATACATGTAAAGATAAATAATACTAACAACAGATCAAAGTACAGTAACTGGTTATACCTATTTTTGAATACTAGCAGAGTTATATGCAATTATTTGGCACCAAGTTGCCCAAAGGGTAACAAAGTGCAGTTCAATCAGAAAATACTGTATGCAGGTCACACAAGTTTGTATGACAGAGAGTTTTATCGAGTACTGCTGATTATGCATTTTTTCATTAGGTCACAGACCACAGGAATGAGAACATGCAGAAAAACAACATTGTTGATTGTGATACTCACTTTCAGTTAAACTATATACAGAATATAGAATATACAATGTGTTAAACATTGAATGCAGATAAAACTGGACACATAGGTACAGACCTACTTTAAACAGCACAAATATCTACTGTGCAGTAAACACGCTCAGGCTTATTATCAAGCAAGAGGTTTCGATCATCATGACTCTCCCAGACAAAAAGCCCAGAAGCACTATTTTTTTTTAGTCACACCTATGTGTCATATTACCAGAGGACATTCTTATTGACTAGGCAACCTGCATCTCTCCAGAAGAGCTACAACCACTGTCTGTAGTTTGACCAGGAAGGCTACATATAACTTATCCATGCCCCAGGCAGGAAAAAGCAGTACTTAATATTGGGCAGCAACGTTTAAGACCCACAAATAACATTATTTTCAAATGATCATGGTAAAAATCTGTTACACTTTTAATTAATACCATTAGTTGGCCTGTTCAAAATGTGTCAGCAACTCTCAAGAGTCTCTTCACAAACATGTAAAATACATACACGTAAAAAGAGGTATTGCAATTTTATTTTGATAAGCACACTTGCTCAATTTTTATGCAGAAGGCAAACAAGCTTTTATCTTCACCCCTTCATAACAATAATGAAACATGCAAAGCATTTTTTTAACTTTCCAAACAGGTCTGCAGGAGAGGAGTTTTGTATGGGTATAGCCCTAAGAGTGCTGTATCTGTGACTTTGTCCTGATATTTCACGTTATCTTTGTACTCTTTGTAAGATGCAATAAGGAGGCACCAGAGAGAAGCTTTCACAAGTACTGAACTGCAGTGCTCTTCTGATAATACCACAAGAGGGTCTTTGCACCTGGCTCTTCTGTTACACAAGCCAGCTAGGGAAGGACTGTTTTCTCGAAGCATCTCAAATAAATAAATAATACCAGATTTTAACTAAGGCATAAAGAATGTGTCTGGGGCACAATACTCAGAAAGATCAAAGTAATATCCAACATACAGCCTACAGACCTAACATCTAGTAAAACACACACAGCTGTTTGTTGGGATATTGTGGCATCTCCTGGGATTAGGGTTGCCAGCTTTTCTTGAAAAAAATACCCGCCTTCCTTTAGTTTTGTGGATTTTCCCTATTAAAAACATTGGGACCAAGCTTTATTTTTACCGACCAGGCCAGTTATATACCGGGCAGGTGGCAACCCTACCTGGGATTTGTG
This sequence comes from Xenopus petersii, assembly GCA_038501925.1. Taxonomy (NCBI): domain Eukaryota; kingdom Metazoa; phylum Chordata; class Amphibia; order Anura; family Pipidae; genus Xenopus; species Xenopus petersii. The sequence goes on along the minus strand of CM076673.1, from coordinate 71,254,753 downwards.
CATAAGCTGCTCTTAAAGCACCAGGTTGCTTTTATTGAGCAATATCGAGATCTATGCAGTGAATCATAACAAACATGACCTGTTAAACTAATTATAGACAACCCTCCAATTAACAATGAGTTGGAGACATGCATTTGTTTTCCAGGCAAAAAACACTGCACTGCCTTTACCAAAACTACAGCCCTGAGTGCATATTTTAAGAGAATGTAATGCAGGGCTGCCACAGCTGTGATCTCAATCAGAAATTAGGGATAGTGAAATGAGCTTGAGGGTGTAATAAAAAAAGAAATGTTAAAAACAGTTCAAAGATCACATGCTGACAATTTCTGGGGTAAATGTAAAAATCTCAAACATGCATAGGATGAAACTTTAATTATAATAGATTACCTACAAAAATGCCTAGAACAACAATACCCCATCCGAGCTATATGATAATAATAAACGAAAATGACTGGTCCTACTGTTGGGGGTATAATACATAGCATTGTGCAGATATCTAATTTATACCAAAATATTTCCATAACAAACTGGCGAATATATGCAGGCTCAAAACGGGGGAAGGAAAATGAAAAAAGCATATGAAGACCTGCGTCTGAAATCCTAAATGGAACAGCCAAGCTTCTGTGTATCTGTAACATGTACTTCTATAGCGCCAACATATTCGGCAGCGCTGTACCTTTGAAGAGCCATGAGTTCACAGGCCATTCCAGTGCAGGAGCCAGGCAGAGAACAGAGAGCTCGTGCAGCAGCTCAGCCTGCAGTGACTGTCTTCCACCGAGTTACAGAGTAGCAGATAGGACACATTTCCTGCAGGCGTACGATGCACGGGATAACTTTCTCTATGTGGCAGCTCCTTATCAGCGGAATTGGGGCTGCGTTCTGTAGCCTTCTCCCCGCCCTCTCCTTGGCACACATGCACTCAGACAACAGCAGCTACTACCTAAGAAGTCAGCCAGCCAGCCGAGAGGAACGGTACCACGCCCTCCAATCATGAAACGTGACAACACCTCTGCAGGAGACCACCAATCACGCGCGCTCTATGCCCAGCCTCATGAATGACGACGATCCCGAAAAGGAAATCCTGGGCTGTGTCTGTAACATTCCCAGGGCTCCGTCTCGCAGCCTTTCTTACGTAATCTAAACAACAAGCTACGCTAGCGTACGCGGGTTTGTACGTAGTCACGTCTGCCAGGTACCACAACAGCGCTTCATGTGCCCTGTGTGGATAATGATAGCATTGTTCTACATAATATTCCATTCCATTTGGAAGTAAAAACCAAGTCATGCAGCCATGTAGAACCAAACTGATCGATATATAGTGACTAAAGTACCCCCTCTTGTAAAATATAAGGATATTATAAGTTACCGAGGAGTTTCGGCCTCGTGTTTTTATTCAGGTCATGGAACTCCGAGGTAACTTCTAATATCCTCATATTTTACAACTGGGGGTACTTTATTATAGTACACAAATTTCAGTGAGTCGTGAAATGATATCAGAACTCACTGTTTATAACTGATGACATCAGAACTCACCGTTTATAAGGATATAATTTACAAGATATTCATAGCTTTTGTGTATTATAGGCTAATAGCTGTAATGTTTGCACATTCCCCTCTTACACAGTTTGTGTCAACAAGCCAGTCTGAAGGTGCATTTCTCTTAAAGATATTATCATCATCATCATCATTTATTTATATAGCGCTGTCAAGATACGCAGTGCTTTACTGCAGTTATAGCAAACAGGAAATAAATGGTGGATAACAAGGATTACAGAGTACAATAGGGTTAGAAGGACCTAGAGATTAGAGTTTACAAACTAGGGTACAATTGAGACGTTAGGATTATATAAACACGTTGTCATTTTTGATACAGCAATGATTAATTAAGGTACATCGAATAAGTATCTTTAAACAGGTGGGTCTTTAAGGAGCGCTTGAAAGTTTGGAAAGAAGGAGAAAGTCTGACAGCTTGTGGCAGAGGGTTCCAGAGAAAAGCAGAAGCCCGAGAGAAGTCTTGTAGACGAGAATGGGCAGAAGTGATCAGAGGAGAAGTGAGCGGAAGATCAGAAGCAGAGCGAAGGTTTCGTGAAGGAGTGTATTTGGAGATTAGAGATGAAATATAGGGAGGGGTTTCATTATTAAGGGCCTTGAATGTGAGTGTAAGTAATTTGAATTTGATTCTAGAAGAGATTGGGAGCCAGTGAAGGGACATGCATATGGGAGCAGCTGATGTTGAGCGGCGAGCTAGATGAATGAGTCTAGCGGCTGCGTTTAGAACAGATTGGAGTTGTGAAAGGTGACTTGTTGGAATACCTGTGAGGAGTAAGTTGCAGTAATCAAGGCAGGAGATGATGAGAGACTGAATCAGTGTTTTAGTTAGATGTGTGTTGAAAAAGACAGATGAGAGTCTAAAATAACTCCTAGGCAGCGTGCCTGTGTGGTGGAATGAAAGGTGGTGTTGTTTACGGTGAGTGATATCTGAGGGACAGGGGAAGATCTTGGAGGAAATATAATGAGTTCTGTTTTAGAAAGGTTCAGTTTCAGGTGGCGCTGTGGCATCCAGGAGGAGACAGCAGAGAGACAGCCTGTGACTTGGGAAAGGACAGAATTAGAAAGATCAGGAGTAGACAAGTAGAGTTGGTTGTCATCAGCATAAAGGTGATACTGAAGTCCAAATGACTGAATAAGTTTTCCTAGTGAAGTTGTATAGAGCGAGAACAGCAGGGGGCCAAGAACAGAGCCTTGAGGAACTCCAACAGAGAGTGGGAAAGTAGTAGAAGTAGAGTTAGAGAAGGAAACTTTAAAGGAATATTATGCTCTTTTTTAATCATGATTCTTCGGTATTATTTCCGCAACTGCTGTGCAAACCATAGGGATGAGGACACGGCGCAGCTGAAACATTCACCTCGTCGGGCCACAAGAAGGGGGGAGCAGAAACCCCAAAGAAGACCTCTGCTGTGTATGCTTTTCAGAAATACAGTATTTTTCCTGTACTTCACATTGCAGTGGGTACTAATGGGTTAACCCCTGGTCACATGACATGCAGGAAATAGAATAAATTTGAATCCCAGCCCCACCAATCCATCCTTATTTTCCTGCGCGTGAGCTCATCCCAATACCAGCAGGATCTCCAGCCTCTGACTGCTGAAGCAACCGGGTTTAATAAATACTGTATATCCTGTGAGGGTCTTATCCAGACCATGGCCTTCTGCTGCCCGTACCTCGCAGTAAGCCGCATGGTGGTTAAACTCGTGCAGTAAGTCGATGGTTGTATTCCAAATGATTTGAGAATGCAAACAAGGACAAGTCCTCTCCTCAGGTACGCTCTGTTTATTAGCTTGAAGCATGCTATGTCATTACAATGTGTTTTTAACATCCATAGGCAAATTTCTATGCCTCAGAGTGTTTTAAATGGTGATCTTCCTTTCCCCCAGTTATGGGAAGTTATAGTTAAGTGCAGGCCTGGACTGGGAGTCAAAATAGGCTCTGCCATTCCAAGTACGCAGAGGCCCAAACAGCCCCCTTCCAGCCCAAACAGCCCCCAACCAGCCTACTCTATGGTAACTTTCTATGGAACCATACAGCAGCCCTTCTGGCATTTGCCAGAACCCACAGATTGCCTGTCCGGGCCTGGTTAAGTGGGTGAGATGCAAGAGGATATCAGAGTGCCTTTGATATATCTGGAGAAATTCAGCTTCTTGGGAGGATCCTGCATTATGTGAAGCTCATTGTCTGGTAATACCTTTATACTGTGCATTTTCTTTTCAGCTCATTATTACAATGATGCTTCTTGCCGCTGCTGCACATAAATATGATGTGCATCAAAATAATGCATCACCTGGTAATGTGGTTTTGATATCGTAAACCTTCTGTAGTTCATCTTTAGCACTTTTTGTTGTAGTGCAGCCAATTCAACACAATATGTTGTATATAGTTTCATCATTTATGCTATCATGTTAGCTTAGTTGGTATTCTATAGGCATTTTTACACAATGCTATCTTGTCTAGTACTTTACACTGCATAATCTTACCAAGATATTATTCAGTATAATAATTAACATTATTTATCTGAAGGTTTTAAAAAAATCATTCAACAGGTTAAAGTTCTTTTAACTAGCTCATCTACCAGTTTCAATTAACTTGTAAGTATAGAAGGGTTCATCATCCATGCTAGTAATAAGGAGCATCACAATACTTAAGTATTTCAGTTACAGAGTGGTGAGTATGTATTCAACCACAAAAACCTATGGACTGGTTGTTCTCAGTAGGCAATTATGTTGCTATGTACTGTTAGTTCTAGTGTCCTTTTTCTACAGTAAAGAGACCCAAAGATTACTGCAAGTACTAGCTGGTCTTATCTAGAATTATGCTATTGATTATGTATTATGGTACAGTATAATTATTACTGTGGTATCCTAACCAGGGTAGTATCTCAGTGGTTGTATAACTACTATAGATATGGTGTTGCAGGCATTTCCCTCCCTAATATGTATACTGCTTTGGTATGTCCCATTAGTACCCACTGCCATGTGAAGTACAGAAAAAAGGAAAATCAAATCATACTTACCGAGATTTTCATTTCCTGTACTGAAGCATGGCAGTGGGAATACGTTTCCCGGTCCTAGTGGGGAGAGCTCTCTTGTTACAGTAAAATAAGGATGGATTGGTGGGGCTGTGATTCAAATTGATTCTATTTATGTGTGTCATGTGACCAGGGGTTAACCCATTAGTACCCACTGCCATGCTTCAGTACAGGAAATTAAAAGATTGGCCTGTTTTTAGACAAAGTAATTGTATCCATAACATCTCTCACGTCTTCCGTATTTTAATTCCGGTTTACACACTTTTAAAACTAATTTATTTTATTTTTTCTTAAGTATTTTACTTATTTTTACTTTATTGGGTCAAACTTTTTTTTTTATATTCTAAATCTAAAGCTTTTTGTTCTTCAATATTTGCCCTACACAGAATCCCAGTCACCTATTACAAGATGGGTAGTGTATTTCTGCAACTAACCTATTCCTGTCTGTTTTTGAAAGCAGTCAGGGAATAATTATGCTTTAGTAGTTCTTTCCCTTTAGTAGCCTCAGTCCATGTTAATACATTTTTTGCGACCCTCTATTATCCCTAGAATGCAACAAAAAAAATACAACCTACAAAAAAATAGTGTATTTTTGAAAGATTGGCATCTCTCTGCTACACAATATGCTATTTATGTTTTATTTCTAATGCTGTCTTTTTCAGCCAATAATACATTTCTGCCATCTTACAGAACAGAAAGTACAAGTGAGCACTGTAATTAGAAGGATTTTACAATAGCCATCTGTGTTATCACATAGGCATGGGATTCTTGAGGGGGTGTTCTTCTGGAATGTTTACTCACAACTAATTCCTGAGAGACCATGACTTTAAAAAAAAATAGGCCTACATTTCTCCAGGACTCTTTCATGTTACCAAACTGGACGTTTTTTAGGACCGCCTCAGTGTAAAACAGACTGTGTGCCAATATTGTAGGGATTTGAAATATGTAAACATATTATGGAAAACAACAAAAAGTCATTTAAACTCATGACAAAGGACCTGTTGATGCAGCAGTATGCTGCTCCCCAATGAAGTTCAAACACACAACCCAAATGCTATGCATTTTAATGCAATGAAATACTTCAATGTACAATTTATAAGGAATGCTTTCTAAGGGTAATATAATCTCTAAACACACCATACTTAAAAGAACATGTTAACTTTTTTCTATATAGTGCCATTATACTATACATCATTTCCTGCCCTGGCAGAAGTTAATAGTCAGGTCCCTATTGCATTCACATAAAATACATTTAGGTGATGGCACATGGAGTGCTCTGTAGCCCATGGGAAATTGTGCCCCCCCACACGCCAAATACCTCTTAATTGCACCAAACAGGAATTGCCACCGGTAAGACAAGAACTGCATCAATTTCACGCATTTTATATTGCGTTGTGTGTGTTACCCACAGCTTCCAAAGGCATTTTAAGGTACTTTGTCCAACACCTTGGCCTCGCTCTGATATTGCTAAAAGCCAATTATCTTTTTTTTTCTTCTTATTTAGGGAGTCCACTTTATGGGCAAAATCTAACCTATGACCGCAGTTCTGCAAGGCAGCAATGGCAACTCTTGGATACTCCTTTATTATGTACTGTACAAAATGATTATGTGTATGCAGTGCAAATAACTACTGGGTTACCCAGCAATACACAGTTTTTTTTTCTCCTGTGAACCCTTGCAAATAAATGAAAGGTTCGGGTTGTTGACAGATGAGCATGTGTTCTAAGGGGTCACCGTAAAGAGAATGCAACTAATAACATGTCAACGTGGCAGCATGACAATCAAGTAACATATTAGAATGAATGAAGATGTGAAATCTGAGAAAGTCAGTCATGAAACCAATCAGTACTGGAAAAGTCTGACAGTCCAGCTTTACATTTTTCCTTTATGCAGCTGTCCAAGTTAATTTGCAATGCAGTGTTCCCTGAGCACTCCAAGCAGATCTGCTCGTTTGGCATCGTCACCAAACACCCACACACACCAGCACTCGGAATGGAGGACCCATTTAATAGTAGCGTTTATTTCCATACACACAAATGCATTGAGAACACTGCGGATTCTAATCCACATCGAAGCATGAAGAAAAATGCTTGGTCACCAGGTAGGGTTGCCACCTGGCTGGTATTTTACCGACCTGGCCGGTTAAAATTATGGTTGATCCCAATGTTATTAATAGGGAAAATGATAAATATATAGAAAGGCCGGTATTTTTTTCCAGAAAAGGTGGCAACCCTATCACCAGCGTAACCAGTCAGTGGAAACCAAGAGAGCTGAAAAACAGGTAGTGTTCTGTTCTGTTAGACATCAGTCACTCCAGCCTTTATACATTTTTTTTATACATTTTTGCCTAACTAACTATGTCAGAAACATTTTTTATTTTGCACAGCCTAACCGTTTACCCAGTTTTTATTTTTATACTGAACAATTCCTTTAAGGTGACTAATAGTTGATTTCAGTTTATTCCCAGGGTATAGGTTTGATAAATCTTAAAATTCGATTCAAGTTTGAATAATTCACAATTCAAATTTTTTTTTTGAAAATTCGAATTTAATATTCAACCCTTAATAAATCTGCCCCTTAGTGTAGTAAGGAGAACAGAAAAAGTACTATAGAGGAAATTATAGGAGCTTTAAAAGACTTGTGTAAAAGATTTGTGTTACAGCATGCTTCTTTTATGGAGAAAATCCATATGTGCATATAAAGGCTGTATACATCAGCATATACAGTGTGCATATACAGACCATATAAATTTGGAATGGTAGGTAGAGGAACATATTTTGAATCACGGATCTTGAGACAGGAATACCGTGTGTAAGCAGAAATACAGTAGTATCTCCTCTCTCTTAAACCCAGATAACAACCCTTTTACCTAAAGCGTTCTGTACACACCTGACACTTGTGGGCAGATTTATCAAAGGTTGAATTTTGAATTTATGTGATTTTTTATTACTCTAATAATTTGAAAATACTCGCAACTCCAATGGGAGGTTATTTAGGAAAAATTAGAATGTCTATTATTCGATCAAATAGTCCCAACCCGAAAATTGGAATCAAATTTTCCCCCCCAAAAAATTCAAATGTCAGGAGGGCAATTAACATATTCAAATGGCTCAACAGACCTCTGCCATTGAATTGTAAATGAACTCGGCAGGTTTTAGGTGTCAAATTTTCGAATTAGAACTGTTTCCATGGTCGAGGAGTGATAAATCTCACATTCGAATTTACATTCCAACTGGAGGATTAAAATTCTAATGTGTAAATTGTGAACCAAAAAAAAATTTGAAAATTTGAATCCAAATTTACTATTCGACCCTTAATAAATCTGCCGCTTAATATATGATAGAAAGCCATCACCTGTTTGTTGAACAAATCCCAAAAAATGCACAAAATCTTGAAACTAATGTGTATGCCATCATTAGGAATAAGCATTATTTATTACTGTTGTAAAGGCAGTCAGAGTTAAAGCTTATTTGTGGTAAGTACAACTTGTTACCTTTAGGGACAGATTTATCAAGGGTCGAATTTCGAAGTGGAAAATACTTCGAAATTCGACCATAGAATAGAATCCTCCAACATTCAAAGTCAAATTATTTTATTCATCGGACGATCGTATTCTGATCGTACTCCGATCGTACTTTGAATCATATGATTCAAACGATTTTATCGTATGGTCGTACGATTTTCCTTCGAAACCCAAAAACTATATGCTCTGGCAGGTCCCCATAGGCTAACATAGCACTTCGGCAAGTTTAAGTTGGCAAAGTATTGAAGTCTTAAGTTTTCTTTTTAAAGAGACAGTACTTCGATTATCGAATAGTCGAACGGTTTTTACTTAGAATCGAATTTGAAGTAAATTCACGATTCACGAATTTTGGGTGAAGGGTTCGAACAAAAAAAAATTTGAATTTCTAAGTATTTTTTGGGTACTTCGACCATCGAATTGGTTAAATTTGATCGAATTCGATCGAATTCGAACGATTCGAACGATTAGAAGTAAAAATCGTTCGACTATTCGACCATTCGATAGTCGAAGTACTGTCCCTTTAAGAAAAACTTCGACCCCCTACTTCGGCAGCTAAAAGCTACCGAAGTCAATGTTAGCCTATGGGGAAGGTCCCCATAGGCTTGCCTGTGATTTTTTGAAGGATTTTCCTTCGATCGTTTGATTAAAATCCTTCGAATCGTTCGATTCGAAGGATTTAATCGTTCGATCGAACGAAAAATCCTTCGATCGATCGATCGCAGGATTTGCGCAAAATCGTTCGACTTCGATATTCGAAGTCGAACGATTTTAGTTCCCAGTCGAATATCGAGGGTTAATTAACCCTCGATATTCGACCCTTCGTGAATCGGCCCCTTAGTGTCCAATGACTGTGTTGTATTGAGCTGTCCAGCCAGTGCATGAGGCATCTGTCATTTAAAAATGTACTTACCCAATGAATGAGGCCAGGCGGAAGGCTCAATTATCTAAAATATGGTAATGCAAGACTAAGGGGCCGATTCACGAAGGGTCGAATATCGAGGGTTAATTAACCCTCGATATTCGACTAGGAACTAAAATCGTTCGACTTCGAATATCGAAGTCGAACGATTTTGCGCAAATCCTGCGATCGATCGATCGATCGAAGGATTATTCCTTCGGTCGAACAATTAAATCCTTCCAATCGTTCGATTCGAAGGATTTAAATCCAACGATCGAAGGAAAATCCTTCGATCAAAAAAACTTAGGCAAGCCTATGGGGACCTTCCCCATAGGCTAACATTGACTTCGGTAGCTTTTAGCTGCCGAAGTAGGGGGTCGAAGTTTTTCTTAAAGAGACAGTACTTCGACTATCGAATGGTCGAATAGTCGAACGATTTTTAGTTCGAATCGTTCGATTTTCGTAGTCGAAGGTCGAAGTAGCCCATTCGATGGTCGAAGTAGCCCAAAAAAACTTTGAAATTCGAATTTTTTTAAATTCGAACCCTTCACTCGAATTCAGTGAATCGGCCCCTAAGACTTCCACTAAATGACTTTTACATTGTGGTATAATGACACACTGACAACAGGAATTGCTACAAAGAGTACTTCTACAAATACATGCAGTAATTTTCAAACTGCAACCCTTTCCTAAATAAAAATGCCATGTGTACTGATAGTTAACACAGTTTTATAATAGTTTCATTAGGGTGAAGACACACAGAGCTACTAGTAGCAGCTACAAAATATTTTCTATGGCAGGGTATGTTTTGGCATTTTGTAGACACAAAAATTAGCTACTAAGGGGCAAATTCACTAACCTCCGAAAACACTTTGCCAGGCGTAGATTTGCCAGGGCAGCGCTAATTCACTAAAATCCAAAGTTGCGTCCAGGGTGCCTAATGCTGGCAAAGTTGCACTCGCGTTACTGCGCCAAGTGAAGCGAAGTTGCGCTAGCGTTGCCTAATTTGCATACAGCGGGAAGTTAAAGTTCAATGGCCGTATATGTTGTAGCAAATACATTACATTACACAAGCCTGGGAAACCTTAATTAAATAAAATAAAGTTGTTATATTGCCATACACATGAGCCCAGTGTATAGTTTATGTCCCATATGTTAGGACATGTAGGGCGAAGCCGTTTACCCCAAAAAAAATTTACACTATTTTTCAGCCTATCACCCTGAAAAAGGAAAAGACACTAGCGTTTTTTGGGAGAGGTCCAGGGATCAATTTGGTGATGTTTGCAGCCAGGCCGGATTTGGGGAGAGGTCGCCTAGGCCCGGGCCTAGGGCGACAAGATGTTAGGGGTGGCAAGCAGGCGCCCCTAACATCTTCTCTAACTCTAATCGACCCCAATCCGGGCTGCTGTGCGCCTGTGCTCTACTCAGCTCTGTCTTCATTCTGACAGAGAGAGAGTAGAGAGCGCAGAGCAGTGGCGGTGCTGGCTCAGAGCTCCTCTTCTCTTTCGGGCTGCGCACCGTGATGTCATCACACGACTGCGCATGTGCGCGCGTCACCATGGCACCACTCGGCACAGGCGCGGCGCCACTGCGCCAGCCTGATTTTGACTAGAGGGAGGGGAGCTGGAGCGGCACAGTGGCTGGGCCTAGAGGGGCAGGAAGGGTAAATCTGGCCCTGTTTGCAGCCTTCCTAACATTCAAGTTTTTTTCAGAGAAAAACACTTGAATCGAGTTTTTTCGATTCGAGTTTTTATAATTCAATTTCAGTTTTCAGGTCGATTTCATTTGTCCAACTTTAAAAAATGTGATTTCAAATGATAAATTTCAATTGGTCGAATTTATGGGAATTTTTGATAAATGTGCCTCATTGTGTCTTACAAGAAGTGCAGGCCTCTCTACCATTTCCATTTCTCTTTTCATTTTCTTTTATTTACTAGTTAATGTCTTGTACATTGTGTAAAATGGGCAGGTGCCTTACAGCATTCATGCAGAACAAAAAAAGTACTGCCAAGCATACATGTTCAGGCTTGTACAAACTCAGTGGCTTGCAGCAACACCAGCATGTTTGCACACACACTGGCATACCTCCCAACTGTCCCTTTATCGCAGGGACAGTCCCTCTTTTGACAACTCAACCCGGAGTCCCTCTTTTGTACTGGAAAGTCCCTCTTTTTTATGCACTGAACAGCCAGCAAAAGAAACAAAGTTTCTCACTTAATTGGCTTTTAGCAGAGAGCCCGGAACAGGTAACAGGTGCAAATAAGATACTTTGTAACAATTTTGAGACACAAAAACACAGTTTAGATAAGGAGAAATATTTTCAAACTTTCATAACCTGCCAAATTTTGTAAAACAAACATGGTAATTAGGGGGTGTGGCCACAAAAGGGGTGTGGTCAAAAATTGCTGCGCTACGTGCGAAAACATTTTTTGTCCCTCTTTTTACTTCCAAAATGTTGGGAGGTATGCACTGGGTTTACAGAGAACATCATATTCTTCTATTATTTTGTTGCCTATATCCTCCAGCATACTGGTCTAAGACTCTAGTGGAGAAATGTAATATTGGTCGGCAATGCAAAAATCGTTCAGAATTAGTTCACAATGCAAATACTGTATGTGTTCACAAAGTGAAGAATTTTGTCTTTGCCAACACTTTGTCCCTCACGTGACAGTAAGATAGCAATTGAAAATTTTATAGTTTGAGATAGTGTACAGTATATGTAATAAAACTTCTTAATGAAAAAGTTACATTTGCGCCAAAAGTTTACATCACCTTCATGCAGGTGTTAAAGGTGCAATTAAGATTCTCAATGTAATAAAAGGATATTACATTGAGACATGCACATTTTTTTTAGAAAATGTGTTCTTTTTTTTTTACATATCCCTCCTAGTTCTTTCTATAAACATCACAGAAATCCCTAAACGTTTATGTTTTTGTCTAGAAGAACAACTTGACACTCTCTTTACTGGAAAAAGAATTTGTGTAAGCATCAATTTTAAAAGGACAATAGTATTCCTTATAAAATAATTTACTTCAAATCCTCTATGTTGTTAAAATGGTAAAGTATGAAAAGTGGGAGCAGTATTACAAAGCTAGATATAGTATTTATGATCTATTTTCCAATTTTAATTCCTATAACTAGAGCAAAGTGTATAGCCTTTTACATTTCTCTGCATCTATCCATCCATCCAGCCATCTATCTATAATATTTGAGAGGTCAACAACCAGTAAGAGTTATTTATGGTCTCTGTACATATCCTATGGACATCATTATGTGGAAACTTAAGTACGCCAGTTTAGGAATTGGCTAGCACAGCACCTGGGGGTACATCTGCGGGGGGTATAATCACAATTAGGGATGTCGCGGACTGTTCACCCGCGAACTGTTCATTCGCGTTCGGCGAATGTTCGCGAACGTCGCGCGACGTTCGCCAATTTGGGTTCGCCTTAGCTGGCGCTTTTTTTTGCCATTTCTCCCCCAGACCAGCAGATACATGGTAGCCAATCAGGAAGCTCTCCCTCCTAGACCACCCCCACACCCCCTGGACCACTCCCCTTCCATATATAAACTGAAGCCCTGCAGCGTTTTTTCATTCTGCCTGTGTGTGCTTGGAAGAGCTAGTGTAGGGAGAGAGCTGTTTAGTGATTTGAGGGACAGTTGATAGTAACTTTGCTGGCTAGTAATCTACTTGATACTGCTCTGTATTGTAGGGACAGAACTCTGCAGGGATTTGAGGGACAGTGAGTTTAGGTTAGTTAGCTTTGCTGACTAGTCATCTACCTTCTACTGCAGTGCTCTGTATGTAGCTGCTGTGGGCACTGCTTCTGATCTCATCTGCTGACTGCTGCCTGCCTGTAACCCAATAGTCCTTGTAAGGATTGCTTTTATTTTCTTTTTTGTTTTTTTACTTTGCTACTATAAGAGTCCAGTGCTATTAATCTAGCTGTGTTGGGGAGTGGGACTGGTGTGCTGCTCCTAGTAGTTCAGCACCAACCAGAGTAATTTTATTTTTTAATATATATATATATTTTTTTATTTTACTTATCTTACTGTTCTTTAACGTGTCCAGTGCTGTTTGCTGTTCTTCATAGTAGTGCACCAATAGTAGTGCACTTGTAGGCATTGTTTGCCCAGTGTGTTCTTCAAACAACTGCCACCTAGCTGTGTGAGCTTTTTCACATTCTGTCTAAATATCAATAATAATACCGTCTCCAGAAACACCACCTGAGTGACGTTTTTCAAGCAGCAATAATATATTCCGTATCCACTGCTGTAGTAGTGTATACATTGACCTTGTAGGCATTGTTTGCCCAGTGTGTTCTTCAAACAACTGCCACCTAGCTGTGTGAGCTTTTTCACATTCTGTCTAAATATCAATAATAATACCGTCTCCAGAACCACCACCTGAGTGACGTTTTTCAAGCAGCAATAATATATTCCGTATCCACTGCTGTAGTAGTGTATACGTTGACCTTGTAGGCATTGTTTGCCCAGTGTGTTCTTCAAACAACTGCCACCTAGCTGTGTGAGCTTTTTCACATTCTGTCTAAATAACAATAATAATTCAGTGTCCGTAAACATCACCTGAGTGATGTTTTTACAGCAGCAATAATATATTCCCTATCCACTACTGTATACGTTGCCCTTGCAGGCATTGTTTGCCCAGTCTTTAACCAAGTGCCACCTAGCTGTGTGAGCTTTTTCACATTCCGTGTCCAGAAACATCACCTGAGTAACGTAGTGTGATTTCTGCCCTTTACAGCACAAAACGCAGCGCTGTGTCAACAATGTATTTTTCAGATACATTTTTGCCCTTGATCCCCCTCTGGCATGCCACTGTCCAGGTCGTTGCACCCTTTAAACAACTTTAAAATCATTTTTCTGGGCAGAAATGTCTTTTCTAGCTTTTAAAATTCGCCTTCCCATTGAAGTCTATGGGGTTCGCGACGTTCGCGAACCGTTCGCATTTTTGACGCAAGTTCGCGAACATGTTCGCGAACATTTTTTCCGACGTTTGCTACATCCCTAATCACAATCTGTTTAGGCCTAAACCTGCTCTCCTCTCCATCAGAATTATATATTTAGTCCATGCTGCTCTAGGCACCAGACCTGGAAAACCCCATCCCAATTGAAATCGGCACATGCACAGTTTTCATAGCGTACATATGCTGACTGCCTAGAGACTGAGGTACCCCACCTTTCCACCTCAGACTTTGACTACGTCGACAGCAGATGGGGGAATTTTTTCCAAGTTTTCTTGTTTTATATATCTATATATCTATATCTATCTATCTATCTATCTATCTATCTATCTATCTATCTATCTATCTATCTATCTATCTATCTATATATATATATATATATATATATATATATATATATATATATATATATAGGCACCTGTTGCCAGCCCCCCTAAAGATACAGCTCTAGGCACAGGCTCTTAGGTGCCTATATACAAATACACCCCTGCTCTCCACTACTGTCTGAAAGAGCAGTCCTATCTAGGATTCCTATTGCAAATATGCATACATATGGCAAACTGTAACTAGGGTTTCAATGCACAAAATCAAGAAAAGCTATTTAGAGCTTGTTTTTTTAGAACATGTATTAAACATCTTAATATTCATGCTGTTTCAAGCTACTTCTGTTTTAACTCCTTTAGTCCCCTTTGGTTTAAATTCCACTTCAGAGAGCCGACAACAGAGCACCAAGTTACAAAGCTACAGGTGCAAAACTGAAAAGCCAGGCTACTGTGGAGGAAAGTCTAGTTTTGGTACTCGGCAATCACATTTGGCTCATTCAGTCATTCACCAGGCTGTAACCAGTAAATGAGAAACAAGGCTGGCAAGTAAAATTTAATGTTAAGCCCTTTTTGCCTCAATGTTTTTATTACCCCCATATTTTACAGCTCTCCAAAAACAAACTTGGGGGATTCACTGTGCAAATGTGTTCTGAGCAACCCTTTTGACAGTATCTGTCTGGGGCAGTTACTTTCATGTGCTTATGTTTATTGCCCTTTATTGTGTGAAGGGATATCTAATCTCAATACCTTGCTAATAGTCAGTTGAGAGAACATGAACGTCCACATCTTTTTGTCCTAAAAATCAATGTGCATTGGCAGGCATGGCATTGGCCTGGTATTGCACATGGGGCAGATTTAGACACAAACATTTCTGGTTTGTTTCTGCTTAGCATTTCTGCTCCAAAATCTGCCCTGCCAGGCCTGTTAATGCACAGTAGTTTGGGGGCAGAGAAAAAATCTTGTGTGACATGACTTTTATGCTAAAAGTTATGATACAGCAACAGCTTCAGAGAAAGAGTTTGAAGATTGAAGAGCTTATACATTTTCTGATCTATGGGCAATGTCAACTTAGCAAGCCCATGATTAAGTACCATGATGTTGCGAAATGCATAGGGCCTATGGAGATGGATTTATAATTATGACCAATAAAAATTTAACTTTTTAATTTATACTATTGGCCCTATGGATTCCTCTGAGTGCTGGATAGCCCTGTTATTTTGCTGTGTATTTCGGATTGACGCTCCTGAAGTTGGGGGTCTGGGGCTGGTGCACCTGGACCACATGTTCAACTTGGTGAAATAATTATATTTTTATTCTGGCACACCATTTTCCTGCCTTTTTAGTGAATCTCTCACCAGGTTGTCCTTTGTACACAAGTGCTTGGGCCAAACATGATAAGCTTGTTATCTGGCAGTCTGCAAACTTCCAAAGCAAAACACAAATAAAGACTGATGCACAAGAGGCACAGGTTCAGCAGGAAAAAACACAGGTGGGGAAAAGTCAATGGCACTCACACCTACCCAGCAGTTCATTTGCAATGACAACCATAGCTATGGCCTCCACTAATATCTGCTGTCTTTGTCTGCACCCAGAAATACTTTGTCAGTCTAGGTGCAGACATGGAGTGAATTTTGGTGCCGCAATGAATGAATATGCATTTTGGAAATTGCAATTGACACCATGGGGTATATTTATCAAAGATTTAAGTTAAAGATTACCACAGTCCTCTAGTGTGAAATTTCGCCAGGCAATTTTTACAGGCATATTTATCAAAGAGTAAACTTTCACCCTTAGATAAATACGCTTTTAAAAAACCTATAGAAATTAATGGAGTGGAGGAATTTCACTCTGGCAGACTGTGATTCTTTGATAAATATACCCCCATGTGGCTGTACCCTGGCTAATGCAGAGGTTCTGGGAGCAAAAGAAGAAACAAGTCAGTCTGTGTAGTCCAAAAAACAGTCCTATGTGGCATTAGCCTTACAGTGAATGTTCCACAAAGGGCTATATAGTAAGTTTTTCTTTTTAAACAAACATGAGTCACTTATAACATATAAAAGACTTACATTATACAGACATTTGATCAGCTGCAATTAGCTGTTGATTGCTTCCCATTGCCCTGAATGGGAAATGCTGCAGTTCACCCCAGATGTGACTATTTCTTAAAAAAGTGCCAGTTCTTGTTTTTATTTTAGAATCACAACTTAATTTCCACTTACTGTACCATTCATCTTATTACCGTGAAACTGTACAATAATGTTTGATTTGGGCTCATTTAAATTGCATTGAAACTGTTTCAGGATCTGTCCATCCTGTTTTTGGGCCAAAATGGCCAGATCTGTTTAACTGGTAACATATCCAACAGGATGTAGTCCTTGTTCAATGTTCAAACCTATGTGATAAATATTTGCTTGATACTCCAGCAGAAATTGGTTGGACAACTGTTGTTTTGGCCCCATACATGTGGCATTAAGCTGTCACCTTGGACTAGAGTGGCCAAATGAACAGCCAAATAAAGTCATATGAAAAAGTTTGGGAACCCCATCTTAATTCTTTGGAGTTTTGTTTAAAATTTATTGGATTAACAAAAAATATGCACTATGCATCATAACAAAATTAGACAGGTGCATAAATTTTGGCACCCCGACAGAGATATTACATCAATACTTAGTTGAGCCTCCTTTTGCAAATGTAACAGCCTCTAGACGCCTCCTATAGCCTTTGATGAATGTCTGGATTCTGGATGGCGGTATTTTTGACCATTCATCCATACAAAATGTCTCCAGTTCAGTTGTATTTGATGGCTGCCAAGCATGGACAGCCTACTTCAAATCATCCCATAGATTTTCTATAATATTCAAGTTGGGGGGCTGTGAAGGCCGTTCCAGAATACTTCTTGTACTTCTCCCTCTGCATAAATGCCTTTGTAGATTTCCAAGAGTTTTTAGGGTCATTGTCTTGTTGAAATATCCAACCCCTGCGTAACTTCAACTTTGTTACTGATGCTTGAACATTATCCTGAAGAATTTGTTGATATTGGGCTGAATTCATTCGACCATCGACTTAAACAAAGGGCCCCAGTCCCTAAACAAGCCACACAACATGATGGAACCTGCACCAAATTTGACAGTAGGTAGCAGGTGTTTTTGTTGGAATGTGGTGTTCTTCTTCCGCCATGCAAAGTGCTTTTTGTTGTGACCAAATAACTAAATTTTTGTCTCATCAGTCCAAAGCACTTTGTTCCTAAATTACTGTGGCTTGTCTAAATGAGCTTTTGCATATAACAAGCGATTTTTTTTGTGGCATGAGTGCAGAAAGGACTTCTTTCTCATCACCTTGCCATACAGATGTTCTTTGTGCAAATTGTGCTGAATTGTAGAACGATGTAGAGATACACCATCTGCAGCAAAATGTTCTTGCAGGTCTTTGTAGTTGATCTTTGGGTTGTCTGTAATCATTCTCACAATCCTCCGCATATGCCACTCCTGTATTTTTCTCTGCCTGCCAGACCTGGGTTTTATAGCAACTGTGCCTGCGGCCTTCCATTTACTAAATACATTCCTTACAGTTAAAACTGACAGTTTAAAATTCTGAGATAGCTTTTTGTAGCCTTCCCCTTAACCATAATACTGAACAATCTTTTGTTTTCAGATATTTTGAGAGTTGCTTTAAGGATCCCATGCTGTCACTTTTCAGAGGAAAGTCAAACAGACACACAACTTGCAATTGGCCACCTTAAATACCTTTTCTCATGATTGGACACACTTGCCTATGAAGTATAAGGCTTATTGAGCTAATCCAACCAATTTGGTGTTGCCAGTTATAAGTATTGAGCAGTTATATGCATTGAAATTGGTAAAATTACAAGGGTATCTTTGTTCAAAAAACACCCAGTTTCATATGACTGTATCAGTATGTCTGGCCAGCTTAAGTTAAGTTGTTATTATAATTAGGATAATTGCTTTACCTTCATTGCTTTACCTTCATGAAGAATGTTTAGTCCACAAAGAAACTCCAATGTCAGCAACATATTATCTTTGTTATTCTGCAACAGAATAATAAATCAATTATGGAGTAATTTTACTGAACAAGTCATTTAGTGGGTGCTGATGATGCATAGTAGCAAGAAATAGCTTTTTCATAAAATAAGGATTTTCGTTATTTTTTGCTAATTAAAACATTTGACAGACCAGCACTGAATACCTGACTAGATTTAGAGTTATATGACAGGACAGGCAGCCAAATAGATGTAAAATATGTGTGTAGTATGGAAAGCAGACAGGTAACGGAATATTAGATTAAAAGGTATAAAATATAAGCAACAGATTTCAGATCTGAAATTACGTGTTTCATACACATATGGAGGAGGAAGTAGAATAACACAGAATGGTTGATCGTTTCTATCCAGCTACTGAGAAACTGCGTATATGCAACAAAGTGATTCTTTGGATTTTTGGGGAAAAGTATATTACCTATTTTTGTCTATGTAAATTAAAATATGGTCCTGCATATATATCACAGTAGTTAAGAAGAATGCAAGGAAAGGACCTACCTGTGCAGAGAGTCTGTACTGCTGTTTACAAAAGAAAGGCGATCTAACTGGTCCATGTCCTCAGAGAAGCCGATTTGAGGTCTCACATGAAGGCTGGGTTGAGGCATGCCATCTGATGTTTTTGGTGTAGGCACAGAGAATTCCTGAAGCAGGGTCTTGCTCTTAGGCTTGCTTGACTACAATAACACATATGTGGCAACAGATAAAGAAAATTATATTTTACCCAAAGAACCTCTTCTCATAAATTAAGGCATTTGGGAAGCATGTCTTTCAGGAGACATGCAAATTATACCTTAGCTTTTTCCCTCAATACTTCAATACTGGTGAGGGAAAAGTGAGGTTTGTAATGACCCTGTTACAGGGTGACCCTCAAATTTGGGCCCTAAGATTATCCTCCTCTGACCTTGCCCGTTTTTCCCTAGAAATCTTTTTCAACTGTATGGCGATACTTTACGATGACCCGGATCGTGCTGCTTCTGCCGGTACCGCGATTTGTAAATTACGCCAGGGAAAACGGGATGCAGAGGTGGGCTGTAGAAACTGGTTGGAATGACATGGCTCTCCGTAGCCAAATCCGGTTAGGGCTTTCTGAGGCTGTAAAAGACGGCTTAGTAAACTACCATCTATACACTAATCTGGTCTCTTGCCATCCAAGTATAAAGAAGACAGAGGGAGAGAAGGGGTGAGAAGGGTACTTCCTTTTCTACTGGGTTTACTAATGCTTAGCAGTCTAACGCCTCAGTGCCTCTGCCTCAAGAGGAACCCATGCAATTGGGTTTCACTCATCTAACTCCTGAGGAAAAGGCCCGCAGGCGGCCTCAGGGTCTGTGTTTTTACTTTGGGGAAAAGGGTCATTTTCTTAACCAATGTCTTAAGAGTTTCCTCTCCCCAATTTTCCTCTAGGATCATGGTACTTGTTAATGTAAACTGGCCAACAGGCTCTGTTAAGGTTTCTGCTTTTGTGGATTCTGGGGCGGCGGGGAATTTTTTAGATGCTGCCTTTGCAGCAAGGTTTAATACTCCTCTTATACCCCTATGAGAATCTTAGCCATTAACAAAAGCCCTTCGGGGTCAGATTTGGTGCCTAAAAAGACTGGGGCATTGTCCATGTGCACTAACAACCTACATTTTGAGGAGATACCCTTCTATGTTATCGAGGGTTCTTCATCCTCTCCTCTAATTTTAGGTTTACCTTGGTTACAGGTACATAACCCACATACTGACTGGGTAACTAGGGAGATTCTTCCATGGGGTCTAAAATGTAAGGCAGGGGTGTCCAAACTTTTTGTAACGAGGGCCATATTTAGCGAGGTGAAAATATGTGGGGGCCGACCATTCAGCCTGATATTCTTTGAACCATTAACATCATTTAACTCATTTAAACAAGGAATCGCGTAGCCGTAGCTGTAATATTTGGGCACATTAGTGAAATGCTGTGCCACTTGGTCTTTACTGCTGCCAGTATGCTGAAGGTGTTAGCAATAGACACGTACTGGCAAGTAGTGATGTGCTGCTCTTGCATACTTTAGTTTACTGAACTGGCACGTCAGTACGTCTATTGACACCTTCAGCCCTAACGAAGTATGCAAGAGCAACGCATCACTACGTGCCAGTACATGTCTATTGCTAACACCTTCAGCACACAGGCAGCAGTATAGACCAAGTGGCAGATCATTTCACTAATGTGCCCAAATATTACTGCTATTGCATGAAGGATAACACAAAAGAGAAAAAGATTAACCCTTAAAGTTGCACCACCCCATCTTTAAATCCGATGACTCAAGGAACAATAAAACTTAACTTTTAATAAATAAATTAAAACCGTAAGTCCAGAGGAGCGTTTAAAATAAGGTTAGGGACAGGGAGGCAAAGAACCCGGATTCAAATGGGCAAAGAAGTACACAGCATACAGTGGGTGTTTGGGATGTCAAAGGATTTGACAAAGCCTGTGATATGCAGGTGAAACGCGCGTCAGGCGCATTTTAGAATTGTTAGGCGGGGGGCTGAATCTACAAAGAATCTTTGGGCTACTGCTTCACAGCAGAAATGGGTGGGAAGCTCTGTGGGTGAAGGGGTGGGTTCTCGACTGTGATTTTGTGGCTGGGATAGAATCTTAACCTCCATTTAAATCTAAAACTAATTGAATACGGCTACTTTGGTTGTTTATCTTTGGGCTACCGCTTCACAGCAGAAACGGGTGGGAAGCTCTGTGGGTGAAGGGGTGGGTTCTCGACGATGATTTTGTGGCTGGGATAGAATCTTAACCTCCATTTAAATCTAAAACTAATTGAATACGGCTACTTTGGTTGTTTACTTTGGAAAAGGGGAGGGGGCGCTTGAGGGTGAAGGGGTGGTGCACCAGACCTGATTGCGCTTTGTGTTAATCCCTATCTCAGTCTATGGCTTATTAACTGAACTCTGCTGCCTACCAGCACTCGCATGCCAGGGTTGGCAGTTTATGTATTTAGTTTGCCTGATTTAATACAGGGTTAATCGACATACAGCCATAATATACTGGCTTCTCTCTCTTTGGCTATGGGAGTGTGTGCTTGAGGGTGAAGGGGTGGTGGATATTTTAAGGCCTAAAAGCCATCATACAAGGTTGACCCCGACTTATGGCTGTTAAATGATTGAATGTGACTTACCAGTATTTACATTTGTAGGCTCGTGGGTTACTCTTTGACATCCCAAACACCCACTGTATGCTGTGTACTTCTTTGCCCATTTGAATCCGGGTTCTTTGCCTCCCTGTCCCTAACCTTATTTTAAACGCTCCTCTGGACTTACGGTTTTAATTTATTTATTAAAAGTTAAGTTTTATTGTTCCTTGAGTCATCGGATTTAAAGATGGGGTGGTGCAACTTTAAGGGTTAATCTTTTTCTCTTTTGTGTTACTATTTATCCATATAACCGTGCACACCATTTGTCTGTTTCTCTTTGATTTAGGGGTGGTGCTCCCTTATTCAGGCTTACTTATATTGCATGAAGGAGCCTAAGGGCCGCTGTAAATTTGAAATTGGGCAATTGGCCCCTGGGCCTGACATGCCTGACTTTGGACATGTTTGATGTAAGGGCTCTTGCATAAGTGGTCCTCAATTGGTGGCAGTCACATCCCTAGAGATTTTACCCGTGGCTTATGTTGAATTCTCCGATGTGTTCTCTAAAAAGGCCGCGAAAACATTACCTCCACTGACTGCCCAATTGACCTCATTCCTGTTGGTGCTGGATTCTTTTTTGTGGGCAAGAAGGACAGAGGTCTTCACGTATTGACTATAGGGGCCTTAATAAAATTACCATCAAGAACCGCTATCCCCTTCCGCTGATTTCTGAGTTATTCGATCAGGTCAAGAATGCTTTAAACTTGACCTTAGGGGTGCACATAACCTCATTCGTATCAGGGAAGGGGATGAGTGGAAAACATCCTTTAACACCAGGGATGGCCACTACAAATATTTAATTATGCCATTCGGGCCTTTCCAACACCCCCGCAGTGTTCCAGGAATTTGTCAATGACATCTTCCGGGACCTGCTTGGGTTATTCTTAGTGGTATATATTGACGATCTTCTAATTGTATCCTCTAACTTGGGTGACCATCAGAAACATGTCTGGGAGGTTTTGCTCAGGTTAAGGAAGAATAACTTATTTGCGAAGCTTGAGAAATGCACCTTTGAGGTTTCTTCTGTCCAATTTTTGGGGTTCAATATCTCCGGTAAGGGTCTAGAAATGGATCCTGTGAAGTTTAAGGCCGTATTGGATTGGGATCAGCCTCTTTCTTTACATGCAACCCAAAGGTCAATTCATTAAAAACTTTTCTTTTGTGGTGTCTCCAATTAAGGATCTAACTATAAAAGGTGCAGATCCAAGTATGTGGCCTACGGAGGCTATTCAAGCCTTTGAATTCCTCAAGAAAGCATTTGTGTCTGCTCCCATTCTCTGCCACCCTGATACTACTCTTCCTTTTATTGTAGAGGTTGATGGCTCTGAGGTTGGGGCAGGGGCAGCCTTTCTAAAAGGCATCCGATAACCAACAAAGTACATCCATGTGCATTCTTCTCTAGAAAATTTTCACCTGCCAAAGCCAATTACGACATTGGTAATAGAGAATTATGGGCCTTTGAGAAATGGCGACACCTGTTGGAGGGGGCTAAACATACTATAACGGTCTTTACTGACCACAAAACCTGTTATACATCGAGTCTGCTAAACGGTTGAATCCTAGGCAGGCTAGATGGGCTTTATTCTTTACCCGGTTTCTCTCACATACAGGCCTGGTTCCAAAAACACTAAGGCAGATGCACTCTCTAGGAGTTTTGAATCTAATCTGTCTGAACCTATTGAGTGTGTTCCCATCATTCCGGGTGAGTTGATTGTGGCAGTTCTGGGATCAGATCTTGCCAAACTACTGTCTTCAGTACAATCCTCTACCCCTGTAGATACTCCCTCCTGGGAGGTTATTTGTACCTGAAGACTTAAAGGAACAGGTTCTGGGTGAGGCTCATAATTCTAAAATGGCGGGACATCCTGGTATCTCTAAAAGCTTGTCTTTGTTGTCTCGTAATGTGTAGTGGCCTTCATTTAAACAAGATATCAAAAACTTTGTTAATTCTTGTCCGTAAGGTCAAAGTCTTCTAGAAACCTGTCACAGGCATTGCTAAGGCCACTGCCTATTCCTGACAGACCTTGGTCCCATCTGTCTATGGATTTTGTGGTTGATCTCCCTCCTTCTCAAGGCAAAACAGTGATTTGGGTGGTGGTGGATAGGTTCAGCAAAATGAGTCATTTAATTTCCCTCCCATCTGCTAAAACTTTGGCTGAGTTATTTATTTCTAATATTTTCAAATTACATGGTTTTCCGGTCAATATTGTTTCTGATAGAGGGGTACAGTTTGTTTCTAAATTTTGGCGAGCATTCTGCTCTTTGGTTGGGATTGATTTGTCATTCTCTACCGCCTACCACCCTCAAACCAATGGTCAAACTGAAAGGGTTAATCAGTCCCTTGAACAATTCTTAAGGTGTTATGTGTCTGATAAGCAATCCTCATGGGCTGAACTATTACCCGGGGCAGAATTTGCTTACAATAATGCAACCCATGCTTCTCCTGGTCAATCTCCGTTTTTTATTGTTAATGGTTTACATTCCAAAGCATTTTCTTTTTTTGGTTCATTATCCTCAGTACCTTCTTCTGTCAAACAATTTGCCAAGATCTGGTCCGGGTGCGTAATTCTCTTTCTGCAGCTATGGCCGCTCAAAAAAAGGCAGCTGATAGGTCTTGCAGGGAAGCACCCAAATATCAGATAGGAGATTCTGTATGGTTATCAACAAAAAATATCCAACTTAAGTTTCCTTCAGTCAAATTGGGACCCAGGTTTATTGGTCCATATCCCATCACTGAAATAATTAATCCTTCTTCTGTTTGACTCAAATTACGTGACAATTTTAAAATATCTAACTCATGTATCTCTTTTGAAACCAGCCTCACAGTCAGTCCACAGTCCTTTCCTCCCCCAGTGTTGGTAGAGGGTCAGCCTCAATTTGTAGTCCAAGAACTTTGACTCTCGCCTTGTGCAGGGTAAGTTACAGTATCTAGTGCAATGGAAGGGTTCTGGCCCTAAGGAGAATTCTTGGGTTCTTGTTTGTGATATTAGGGCTGACCGTCTCAGGAAACAATTCCATCTTAAATTCCCTGAGAAACCTGGGGGTCCTGGTGGCCCCTCCTCGAGGGGGGGCTAATGTCATAACTCCTCTCCGCTCCTCTTCTTCTGTGTGCTGGTAACTAAGGGCGCGCGTGACACACACCTTCTGTATTTATAGCGCATGCATGCTGGCATGATGACGCCAGCTCGCAATGGCGCGAAATTTTTTCATTGCCCGTTATAGGATAATTTCTAGTGAAGTTCCTGGTGCTTCTGTGCTTTAAATCTGTCTGATATTTGATTTCTGTTGTGACCTCTGCCTGTTTTGACGATTCTGACTTCTGAATCCTGACCCTGCCTGGTAAATGACTCCTCTATATCCACATCCCTTCTGATTGATCTCCTGGTTTTACCCTTGCCTGTCTGACTCAGCTTGTACTCTGCCTGCCCTGACCCGGCCAGTTTTGACTACGCCTTCTGTTTACTCCTCATTCTGTGACCCTCTGTCCAAAAGACTTTGCTTTACCGTCGTGCCCCTTTGCTCATCCAGAACCCTTAGCTTGGCACCTCTCTTTATAAGACCTGGCAGCATCTGACTAGCCAAGGGTTCCTCCCGAGGTGAAAGGCGGCTGTTAAAGGCAGAAGCAAGAGCCGAGAACAGGGTGCTTAGCATTGGTTCTGGATTTAGGGTGCCAATGGTGACAGTGGGCTTCCCTCCAGCCCTACAGGGTGGCAGTTACACCACTGGTGTAATAATAGCTTTAAACATAAATATATATATTGTTGGTAAGGACTAGCACTCTCTTGTATTCACATGCTTGTATTCACTTGTGGTATGTAAAAGTGTTTTCTGTTTTCAATTAAATACATTAGATTGATGGTCCTGCCAACCATAAACTTTTTTTGAAAGATTATCTTTTGATTATATAAACATAAAACAAGTAAGAAAGAAGAGAGTGAAGAAGAAAAAAAAGAGAGATAGAAAGAAGGGTGGGCA
Source organism: Xenopus petersii (assembly GCA_038501925.1). Taxonomy (NCBI): domain Eukaryota; kingdom Metazoa; phylum Chordata; class Amphibia; order Anura; family Pipidae; genus Xenopus; species Xenopus petersii. The sequence goes on along the minus strand of CM076673.1, from coordinate 71,229,260 downwards.
TTCCCATTATACGATAAAATGTATCACGCGGTGAATAGCCAGGCTAAGATCTTTTCACTTCCACAGAGTCAAACGACAACAGTATGTGCTTGCGTTTCTGTAAGCCACCTATCCCAGATTTTTTTAAACTTATCTAGGCATCCATGCGTTATATATGTCAATTTATGACTGGGAAGAATGTCATTGATAATTTTTATCCAGAAAGCCAAGGTAGGAGGTTCCAGGGCTTTCCATGTGAGCAAAATAGCTTTCTTTGCATAATGTAAAAGTTGCTTGAGACACAGTCTGTCACTGGATGAAAGAGTTAGTTCCTCAAAATATCCCAAAAGGCAAAATGCAGGTGGCCAGAATTGCTGTCCAGTACTGTTGAATTTTAGGGCACTCCCAAAATACATGCATAAAAAACACAGGTCAGGGTATCCTTGGTATATTTATGCCAGCCTGTGTGGGGTCGGGTACACTCTATTTAGAAACTTGGTGTGTATGTAACGGTCCCTAACTGAAATGTTGGTTTCTGGTATTTGCTCAAGAATATCCTTCCAGGTTTTACCTCCAAAGAAGGAAAGTCTTGGGCCCATTTACAGCAAATACACTTAATGGGATCAAAGCTATCCTGTAGCAAAATGGTATATAATCAACTTTGGTGGAGGGTTTGGAGAGGTCTGATTTCTGTAAGTAGCCTTCTAGGGTTGATTGGGTAATAGATGGTGTGCCTTCCTGGAATTGGGCAGAAAATGCATGTTGCAGTTGGAGGAATCTGAAAAGCATATGATTTTGCAACCCAAACTCCTCTTTCAGTTGTGCAAACTGTTTAAGCTCCCCTGCATTTATCAGGTCACCCAGATATTTTATTCCGGCCGTGGCCCACACAATGGCATTTAGAAGGTATTGAAATTGTGATAGATATTTGTTGCCCCAAAGTGGAGCCCATTTGGATCGGTCACCTAACGCCTTGTAGGCGGAGATTACCGTCTTTTGAAAAATTAGGGTTACAGTTTTCATGGGAGGTGTTAGGGCATATATAGAAGGGAGACCTCTTTGCAGCTGATTAGCTAGGGCCTCAAAGGATCTAACCACTGCCGCTTCCAGGACTGTAGCTGGATTGTTGGGATCATAATTAAGCCACCACCAGGTGTATACCAATTGACCGGCATAATAGTAAAGTGTAAAGTTGGGAAGGGCCAGTCGCCCTTTCTTAACCGGTGCTTGTTGCACATCTGCATATTAATTCTTGGGAGCTCGTCTGCCCAAATAAACCCCCTGACACAAGCATCCAGCTGCTTAAACCACACCCTGGGGAGTATACAAGGTGCATTATGGAAGGCGTATAAGAATTTAGGTAAGAAGATAATTTTCAGGATATTAATTCGACCCGGAAGGGTTAGTGGCAGACTTGACCAGTGTTGCATTTTCATTTTCAAAGAACGGATTATTGGGGCCAGGTTCAACTCAGAATATTGCCTGGGATCCCTATGTATCTCAATTCCTAGGTAGGTAAACGATGACACCCATTGTAGTTGGGATCCATGCAGTGGGTCTCTGATATTCCCAGGGTCAATGGGGAAAACGACAGATTTTGCCCAATTAACCCGGAGACCTGAAAAGTCCCCAAATTTCGTGACCTCAGCAAGGAGCTCAGAGCGAGAAAGCCTGGTGTTAGCTAGATATACCAACATGTCATCTGCATAGAACAATATTTTTTCCTCCAGTCTCTGGATTCTAAGACCCTCTATGTGTGGGTTGCTACGTATTTTGTTGGCCAGTGGTTCAATAGCTAGGGCAAAAAGAAAAGGGGATAAAGGGCACCCCTGTCTGGTAACTCTAGCCAGTGGGAATTCCTGAGATAGTTCTGTATTTACCAATAGTCTAGCTCTTGGAGAATCATATAATGCTTTTACCCACTGTATGTAATGTTTACCAAGCCCATACCGCTGCAGAAGGGTCCAAAGATAGGGCCACTCTACCGTGTCAAAGGCCTTCTCTGTATCTAACGATACCACCACTCTTTCCCCTGTGGAACTATGTTTAGCCCAAATGTTTGTAAAGAGGTGCCTAATGTTAATATCGGTAGTTCTGGTTGGCATAAATCCGGTTTGATCAGGATGTATGAGATTGTCAATTACATTTTTGAGTCTGTTCGCTAGGACTTTAGCCAGTATCTTAATGTCTGAATTGAGAAGTGAAATAGGTCTATAAGACCCGCATCTATCAGATGGTTTGCCAGATTTAAGAATTAGAGTAATAGTGGTGAGTTTGGTACTATCTGGGAGACGTGTTCCCTGCGTTACAGCATTAAATAGTGAACTAAGCTTGGGCACCCCTATATCTTTGTGAGCCTTGTACCATTCAATGGGAAGTCCATCTGAACCCGGGGGACCTCCCATTGGGGAATGCGTCGATAGCATCCGAAATCTCATCAACAGTAATGAAAGAATTTAGAGGTGCTGCATCCTCCTGAGAAAGTTTAGGTATTCGGATTTCATTTAGGTACTGGTCCAATGTTTAGGTATTCGTATTTCATTTAGGTACTGGTCCAATGAGTCTATGGAACACTGCACTTTGGAGCTATAGAGGCTAGAGTAGAATTTAACAAATTCCGAGAGGATCTGTTCCTGTGTGCAGATTTCTTGACCTGCTTCAGAGGACAGCCTGGGAATAGAGGTTAGTTGTCTGGGGTCTCTAGTAAGGATAGCAAGAAGTTTGCCACATTTATCCCCTTTGTTGTACCAAGAGGCAGCTCTCTGAAGCTCCCACTGGGAGTATTTATGTGTAAAAGCCAAGTTAACAGCCCTCTGAGCCGCCGCCAAGTCCAGTCCCAATGGTTCGGCTGGATTATTTGTAAATGCTGTTTCCGCTTCTACCAACTTCCCCCTAAGGAGTTCCAATTCTGCATCCTGCCTAACTCTAGCCCCTTTTATTAGTGATATATATGATCCCCTAGTAAAGGCCTTACTTGCATCCCAAACAACCTGTTCCTGGGCTGTGTCCTGGTTAATTTCCCAATATTCCTTATACTGTGCTCTAGCTGCATCTCTAACCAATTCATGAGCAATTCACTTTGGGGGCAATCTCCATTGTCGTATCCCCTTACCTCCTCCCAGTTATAATTCCAATAGTTGCGGGGCATGATCTGAACAGATTCTAGGAATGAAGGAGACTGAGGTCACCTTCTGTAGAGCTGAGGGAGAGGCCAACACTAAGTCAATTCGGGACAGGGCAGAAGTGGATGTTGTATAGCATGAGTATTGCTTCTCAGATGAATGAAAACATCTCTAGACATCTGTAAGGTTCGTGGCTTGTAGCCAGTCACCCAAGGCTCCTGATTCACCCCTAAGTGGTCGCAACCTGTCCATCACAGGGTCAGGAACATCATTAAAGTCTCCCAACCAATATGTTGGGTAGTTGCCTTCTGTTGTTATCTTATTAAGTATTGTTCACAGTAGACTTAAATCCCCAGGGGGAGGAGAGTATACATTAACGATCATCATTGTATATGTCTGAATTGTTATCTTTTGAATGAGGAATCTACCATATCTGTCAGACATCACTTTCTCAAAATTAGGACTAATAGTTTTCCTGAACAGAATAGCTACCCCTCGTGAATACGTTGAATACTCATGGTGTAGAGTACGACTCAACCATTGCTTTTTAAGAGCCTGCACCCTCTGCCCCACAAGTAGCATGATATCAGCCCCTTGTTTTTTGAGATGGTCTAACACTAATGACCTGTTGACCTTATCATTTAGACCCCTAACATTCCATGATATTATTTTCAACCTACCTCATGCCAACACCTTCCAGAAAATACATGCATTGACTCCCAGGCTGGCACCAGATACATACAAAACATTTCTCAATATAGGGAAGCCCACAAAGAAGAGAGAGAGCATAGAAAGTAGGAGAAAGGGGAGAAAAAAGAGCACATAGCAAATAGACCCCAGCATTAAACCCCCCACCCAGTATCCTCCCCCCAACCAGGAGATACATTGTCCCAGAACAGAATATACCCAAACGGGGTTGTGGCAAAAAAAATAGAAATAGGGCTAACTAGCCAAAAAGAATGAAGATCATCACATAAGGATGCTGTACTATCAACAATGTAGCAGCTCCAATTGCACTCAAATATATATATAAAAAAACTGGACTCATTGCAGAAGGAAATGGTAGATTGTCCGTTCCTAGCAATAAGGAGTTAATATGTTCCCCCACAAGTGAAGCATATCTACCAGCCAGCGAAGTGGATGTGTATCTCCTTGGAAGACATATAATTTGTACATCCACAGAGGTAATGTGCACTTTAGCTTTATTCCCTTGAAGGGCTCCTGGCATTGGCAGGTCTATGCTGTAGCCACTCAAGTGCTAAAAAAATGCGCTTTACCTCCATCCATCACTTTAAGTTTCGCTGGATACAGCATGGCATATTCCAAGCCTAGGTCCCAAAGTTTACGCTTGACTCCTATGTATGAACTGCGTTTCTTTTGCGTTTCTTTTGCACTGAATATCCACATGGATATCCACAATCCGGGTAAAGGGAAATCCGAGCTCCAGTATATTGGATGTTCCCTTTCTTCCTGGCCTCCTTGAGAGCAATATCTCTATCTCTATAATTGAGCAATTTAATCAGGAATGCTTGTGGTGGTGCGTCTGGAGGAAGGGGTCGCAGCGGAACCCGGTGTGCACATTCTACCACAAATTGTGGTGAAAATATATTTTGTCCCAACATTTCTTTTAGCCAGCTTTCAGCAAAAATCTCAGGGTTGGAGCCTTCACTTCTTTCAGGGAGACCTAGGATCCGAACATTAGAGCGACGTTGGCGGTTTTCCATATCATCCATGCGGTCTGCCATATCCTGGAGCTGATGTGATTTACTTCTTGCGTCAGAGGCTCAGTGCGGTCCTCCGCTCCTCCCACTCTCTCTTCCAACTCCCCCATTCTCTCCCTAATGTTCTGGATATTCTGCTTGATCAGTGAAAAGTCAACTTTAAGTTCCTCAATCTTAGAGGTGAACCATAAACATTCTTAACCTGACCATAGGGTTGCCACCTGGCCGGTGTTTTACCAGCATGGCCGGTAAAAATGATGGCTGATCCCAATGTTATTGATAGGGAAAAAAGATAAATATATAGGAAGCCCGGTATTTTTTCCAGAAAAGGTGGCAACCCTACCTGACCACGAGATGAGTGCAAACATATTGACTCTGAGATTATAGATATACATACACACACACTTGGGAAAAAATCTATTGTTTCCCACACTGCCAAGGGGGGGAGGACATTTTTAGATGATAGTAAGCAAACTCTTTTAATGTGGAAATGTACCTTTTTTCTTGGAGAGGGTTTAGGCTTATTAAATCCACTGTATGTTGGTTCATTGGCTATTGCATCCATAGTATTTTCCTAGGAAATTAATAGAGGATGAAAAGAAATCTCTTCTGTTTTTTTTACAGTGATAAATTACTGAAAAAAACTTGGCCTTGTCTAATTTATGCTTATTTATTAGTCACTATGACAATCAAAGTTTTCACCTTGCCTCATGTTAGGAGAGATCATGTGCTAGAGTAAAAAGCCTAACACTCAAACAAGTATACTGCCACTGGTTGATGTGAGTAAGCCAGTAGGGAGGTGAATCTGTTAACTTTATCGACTCCCATCCTCGTGTCCACTGCTACCCACCAGCCTGCTTGCTCTTGGGTAGAAGAGTGGTTGGAGGGGTTTATTTCTATACAACTATAAAGAAAGCATACTTCAAGATCCCTGTGACCTCTGGGTAGGATCTGCTTCCTTTATAGTAACACTAACATTTCTTTTAACATATGAAAAAAGGGATAGTTTCTTGGCTTGGTCAAGGTTTATAATGAGTGTTGTTTAAAGGAGTTAGTAGGGGCAATATATCTGTAAAGAATATATAATTTGTTTGCAATATATCCGTAAAGAATCTGGACAGTGCCCTACATGACCCATTATTTCCTGTCCCTGGATTTTTGTTTTCCAAATGTGAAACCTTAACATACTGTGAATTTATTTATTTTATTTAGATATATATATATATATATATATATATATATACTACCAACTATCACAGACTTTTGACAGGCTCACCTTTGACCGTGGAGACTGATAAGGAACCTCTCTTTTCTCTAGACACACTGGGAAGTTAGTCTGATCGATAGATTTCTATAAAAAAAAAACCATAATATAAAATAAACACTAGCAACAAAAGATGTAAATTCCTGCAGCAGATATCTTAAACATAAAAGCACAGATCAAAAGTGAATTATGCTGATGCTTTTTGCACTGTACAGGCAAAACATGCTCAACATTTCAACATTACTAGCTGCTTCCTTGGGTCAACTTTTTTAACATATGTTTTGTAAAAATTAGCAATGAGCAAACAGCAATGGATATTTTCCATGCAAATATGTAATGTGTTAGTCACATGCTTAAATTGATCCCCAGCTGCCTTGCAACTGGTTAGCTTTGGGCATAAAATTGCTCCACCAAAATGGAGCCCTTAGTTCAACTGCTATATTTTGGAATAAATGTGCATAACGAGCGAGTGTCCCTGCTTGCTTATCACACGTATTTGTGTGTCCTAACATGGCTGCCCAGACCAGCAGCTCCCTGGGAGCAGAGCACTCTCAATGGGGTATATTTAAGAGCGAAGTTAGAGATCGCCACAGTCCGCTAGAGTGAGTTTCCCCACTGTCCATTCATTTCTATGGTATTTATCAATGGGTAAAAGTGAACGTTCACCCTTTGAAAAATATGGCTTTCAAAATGCCATAGAAATTAATAGATAGTGGTGGAATTTCACTCTAGCGGACTGTGGCGATCTATAACTTCACTCCTTGATAAATATACCCCAATTAATTTCTGTTAAAAACAACCCCCAAAAAACTCAAAAACCTATTGTACAGTCTCTGTTAGAATACACTTCAAGTGGGGGATACAATTTTGATGTGATAGGTTCTCTCTTTGTTTGTGATTTTATTTGACTAAAGGGCCGGCAGGTTAATCTGCATCTGATGAAACTAGCCATAGTGTGTATGTGTAAATGTGATAGCCAGCTTAAAATCTAAACACCACTGAGGCAGGGAATGATTAATAATTGCTGTCATTTCATAGGTGTGTCAGTGCTATATAAATAAAGCATGATAATAATAATGCATACTAGCTATAACAATATTACTGTATTTATTTGGATGATAATTATTCCATCCAAATCAGTGGGAGGCGGCAGAACGGTTTCAGGCCCAGTGTGCCAAGGCCTTTGTGCTAGCTGGTCTTAAACATCATTATCTATAGCATTCTAATTGTGTCAGTGAGGTGCTGGACAGTTAAAAAGTGGCAAATATAACATTTTCCAGGTATCGCAGTAAGTGAACAGGCCCCTATATCTCTCATAACCTGTACCATAAACTACACACAAATAACAGAGACGTGTATAGTGACCCTTAGGCTATGGTATACCAGGCAGATATGAGGAGAAACGCAGGCCAAGAATCTGCTTGTCCACTGCTGCTGTCCTAATTGTTCGTGCACCCGCAAGCATGGTCTCCACTTGGGTGTAATAGGCAGATGTAGTGAATACTGGCTGTGAAATGCAAACTATTTAGTTTTTTTGCCGATATCCGCCATATCTGTCTGCACCCTAACAGAGACAATGCTTGTGGGTGTAGACAGAGCAGCGGGAGTGGATTCTGCATTCGTATAGCCCCAGTCTTTCAGTAGGATGACTAATGTACTAGAAAAAAATGATACATATAAAATATGTTTTTCTTCAGGAACACTACTATATTTTATATAAACAAGCTTCTTTGTAGCAATGAGGGCAGACATTCAAGCTGGAAAAAGGAGAAAAGGCACAGGATACACAGCAGATAACAGTTAAGCTCTGTAGTATTCAACGGTATTCTTCAGAATTTATCTGTTACCTACTGTGTCTCCTGTGCTTGAATGGCTGCCACACGACAAAATCCGATGGCACACAGGGCTGAAGGAATTCTTCCAAATTTTATTTCAAAGCAGAGTTTTGAAATAAAGCGGATTTTGTTGTGTTGTATCTTATCGTGAGGTGGCCGAGCCTCTACCCTTGTGCACCAGGCATCTCTTTCATTATGCAGGGTGTGCAAGGTCCTACACTGCTTTGAACCTTAATGGCTGCCCCCATGGCTACACAGCAGCTTGTTTATATAAACTATAGTAGTGTTTCTGAAGCAAACACACCAGTTTTACCAGTGCAGTGCATATGATATATGTGGCCAGTGTAACATTCAGATGGGGATACTGCAAGAACACATTCTAAAATGATACCTTGCTTTTTTTAGCCAATGTCCATTTATTTATCACTGTCATATTTTGTGTATACAGCATTATTGGAAGTCTACAAGAAGGACAGCAGAGGATACAGTTTTGTTGCAGGTGGGCAGCTGGCAGTGTGTTTCAACAATAAGCAAGCAATAATTGTGGATTGTTGTTTGGCTGATATATCTGTCTGACTGGCATTTTGCAATAAACAAATGCATTTGGGTTTAAAAAAATGGTGGCATACCCTTAACAGCTTGTGCTCAGGCTAGTGTCCCACTAAGTACTAAGGACAGGGGGTTCAACTAAATTAAAACCACCACATATGTAACTAATGGTACACAAGCTCATGTCAAGTTGTTTATAAACGTTTTGGAGCTACCCAGTAGTAAATTAAAGCACTAGGGATACCTAGGAGGATTTAGGACTGCTTCTGAAGTGGTGGCTAAGGTTATAGCTATACTTTTTTCTGAAGTATATGTCTTAATATAACTGTTTAATAAAGGGGTACTGTTAAAACAAAACTTCATAAAAAGTTAATTATACTAACAATTGATTCCTTATTGTCTCTTTTCTAACAGTATATAACAGTTTTACATTTTTTTTCGTACAAATGAAACTTTTTAACATGTGCAGCAGCTACCACATTACAGTGTCTTTCCTTTTTAATTTACAGGTATGGGATTAATTATCCAGAAAGCTCCAAATTATGGAAAGGCCATCTCCCATAGACTCCATTTTATCCTAATAATCCAAATTTTTAAAAATGATTTCCCTTTTCCATGTAATAATAAAACAGTAACTTGTACTTGAGCCAAACTAAGGTGTAATTACTCCGTATTGGAAGCAAAACCCCCCTATTGGGCTTATTTAATGTTTACATGATTTTCTAGTAGATTTAAGGTATGTTATCTGGAAAAACCCAAGTCCCGAGCATTGGAGAACAGGTCCCATCAGTGGCGTAAGTATAGAAGAAGGAGGCCCTGCGGTTCAAAGCAAAAGTAAGTCTGTCACCTTTTTTCCAGGTGCCAAGTTTTGGTCATTAGTTTCTGTAGTGCACAGCAACAAGAACACTTTAGAGAATTATGCCCAAAATATTGTTGCAATATTGGGCACCTAACCTTTATCCACAGCATGAGAAGGAGTTTCTCTTTCTTCATTAAGAGGATGAAAAGTTTGGTCTGGATTATATTCCTGAGGAAATAAAAAACATTCTATTTCACTGCAGCAGTAAAACTCAAGACAGGCAAGGCAAGATGTATCATTGAAACCTTGTTTTTTTCCATGGCTATTCCACACAATACGAAAAATGCTGGCAATCACTCCAAGGTCCTCTCGTAGGGTAAAATCATCAAAGTTTATTTCAACAGATTAAAAGAAACATTGTTGTCCTGACGCATTTCATATAAAAGATACGTAGTCATGGACAACAATGTTTCTTTAAATCTGTTGAAATAAACTTTGATGATTTTACCCTATGAGAGGACCTTGGAGTGCTTGCCAGCATTTTTAGTTTGGAGTGCATATCACCCATAGCTACGGGTTCGGACGATGCACCCGGGCCACTTGACCTTCCTTTGTTTTCCCAAATACTCTATCTAAATATCATAGAGTGCCGTGTGCCCAGTAGCTTGGGACCTGGGGTATATATTGTACACCCAGGTCATTATGCCCCAAGGGTGAGCACGTTTATTGTCTTGTGGAGGCTATTTAAATAATGATAAAAAATTCCCACAGTGAGATTTAGACTTTACCTAAAATGGAGTCTGTATAATAATGGAGTCTGTATAATATAATTTAATTAAATGTAATGCTACATATTAATCATTGGAGGTTGGAAGGGACCTATTGTGTTATGTAATCCACACAATAATATGGTAACCAACACACTGCTATCACCATTTCAGAGCATGACTTGCCTTCTGGAAATTTAAATAAGTACACAATAGAAAACCCATAGATAAAATTAGGATCTTGTTAGTAAGTAATAAAAACTTGGAACAGGATCTGGAAGTCACGTGCTTACTTTGCCAGAATTTCAGATTTCATTATTCTGGATAAGAAGCTGTGTAAGCTTAATAGATTCATTCCTTAGCACAAAACAAGTCAAAGTAGCAATTTGTTCTACAAGAGACAATGAGACCTATTATGTGTAAAAAAAATTTTAGAATACACCACATTTAACTCCATGCTACTCCGTGTAAAATTGTGTATATTTTTCAAGCTGTGCATTGAATGTGAAGCTGAGAGTAAAATTCTGGTGTAAAAGTGAACTTGTCCATTGACCCTACGTTTGCAAGTGAAAGTGTAAATCCAAATAAATAATAAAATAGCACATTTTTATAAAGTACATCACATTTTACTCCACAATTTTCCCTCAGCTTCATTGACTTGGATTACACCAGAAAATATACATAAAAATAATATCTTAATAAATAGCACTTTTACTTAACACTACTTTTTACAGTTTTTTGGTCTAAATCATTTTACACAGCTTGATTGATATGTCTCAATGTTTTAATTATCCATCCACTCAGTTTCACACTAATAGAACTACTGTATGCTGCTCAAAAGGCAGGTTATGGTTTACTATTTGTTTTTGAGTTGGTGACCAGTGGCTAACAAAATTGCTTCTTCACTGTACAGTATTGTAAAAATACTTTTAATATAACGAAGAAGGGTGGATGGTAAACTTATGGGCATTATAAAGCATTTTTAGGTAAACAATTTGAGAAACTCTGGGATTAATCTCGTAAGAGGGGGAAACTGTAGCAGGGCAATTCTGAAAATTATATGTGGCTATGGGGTTGACCAATATCTCCTTTTTTTGTGCCATAGTGATGCATTAGCAAAACAGATTTACTTCTGGTCTGGAAAGCCTGCCTACAGCACATTGAAACTCTCTACGAAATTGCTTTTGAAGGGGGCACCATATGAAGACGTTAAGCGATGCTGCAAAGATATGCCCTAATGTCTATAAGGCTGGTTAGGCTAAGACAAACTGTAGTAATTTCTTTAGTATAGACAACCAAACAGACAAGTAAGTGCTCATACAGAACAGCAGTGCCCTGGGTATAGAGGAAACAGTTCGATTTTACCAGCACAGCTAGGCTAAAGCTGTAAGGCTACCGGTCACCCATATTTTTTTTTTGTTTCATTAAAGCACCCATACACATTGGAAGTGATTGCTGTGCCAGAGGCATAGAGACCGGGAAGGCAATATAAATGACCAGTAGCGTCACTAGAGGGGGGCGGGCCCTGGTGTGTGACGTGCAGCCGGGCACCGCCCCCTCCATGCGGCCGCATTTGGCCGCATTTGTCAGTGGCGCGTGAGCTGCCGGGGGGCCCTGAGGGGGTGCTGGCTGCTCCCCCGGTAGTTCTGCCACTGTAAATGACTGACATGAATATGCTGAATATGCTTACACTTTCTGCACTTCCTTAATGTCACTGCACTGCTTACATTCCACCTCCCTACTCACAGCTTATAACTATGTATCCTGTGTATGGCATGGGATTGAGGTCAGGTATACACAAGATTTTTGCCATATAACAGTTTCTACAAAATGGCATCTACTTTCTTGCTGTGATTGTAAATTTCAAGACTAAAGAAAACAAGATTTAAATAATTTATATAGTGTAAGTTGATTTAAATAATTTGTTTAAGCCTGTGTTTTGTATGCAGGCTAAGAAATATTGACCCTCTCCCATTCACTCCTTCATGATGCTCCACAGACATGGAGTGTTGGTCTGTGTGCAGCTACAATGAGCAGATTTTGGCCAGAAAATGCACATTTTCACAGTTTTGGGCCAAAATATACCCAGTGTAGCTTTCACACAGGCTGACACCGTGTGGACAGGAGGAGCAACTCTGAGACAATCCACTTTTCCCAGCTTATGTACCAAACGCAACCTGGGAAATGTGGATCATCCATCCTGTGTGCCCCTGCTCTAAGGATAGAGCTTTGCAGATGTTTGTAGAGTAATTTTCAAGGTTAGGTTATCTACTTGAGAATCTGCAGTCTACAGACAAGGCAGGTTATGTAATTATACAAGCTATTGAATGACATTCAAATTAGGTGTAATTATATGATGTAACCTATCTGAGGGTCATAAATAATCAGATCTGATGTATCAATCCCAGTTTGTTGCACAAATTAGGCTTATCTAGACTTGGAATGAAGGTATGTTTACCATGTTGTAAATTTCTCAGAATCGGGACCTGGGTTTTCCTGATAAGGAGTCTGTAATTTGAATTTACCTTAAGTTTATTAAAGTCTATTAAAATCATTAAACATTAATTAAACCCAATAGGATTGCTTTGCCTCAAATAAGGATTAATCACATCTTTGAATAAAGTACAAGGTACTATTTTATTATTACAGAGAAAAAAGGAAATCATTTTCAAAAATATTAAGCTATAAGGGAGCTTTCTGGATAATGGGCTTTTGAATAATGGAACCCCTACATGTATTTGCAGTTTACAACACTCTGAATTTTGCCATAATAGGCTTATTATGTTTGCTGGCTGGATTATGATAATATTATCATATAATGAGATCTATGGAGTCCTTGAATACGAAAGTTCATGGGAGTTCACCTTACCCAAATGTCTCCAGTAGGATAACTCTGCTTTGGAAAACTTTTATTCATGAACTCAATTCAAGAAAAAAACTAGCAATTACAGGTCTGATAACAGCAAGCACCTTATACCCTCTGGCAGCCTATGTCTGTTGTAAAATACCATCCTCGTTTAAAGCAGGATGACTGTGGGTCAGTAACATGCAATATGCTGAACTCATGCCCCCCAGGCTAGAAGGCTAAAAGGTTATAATTTCTTACAAAAAATATATCAGTGAATGCTAATCATGATATGTTAGTTTATATAATGCATTACCTATCCCTTTTACAAAATATACAATATGTCATGTCAAAAAAGCCATCAAATTACTAGATGATAAATTTCAATAAATCATGTGATATCACCAAGCTCTCATTATAAACGGATCATCTCACACTGTATATAATGTTTACTATTTATTAAGGGTGTTTTCTACTTTTAACAAAAGTTGTAAATCAGTTGTATGTGAAGTATATATTTTAGAACACAACATGTTGTAAACCCCTATGGATAAATGCAGGCTGGGAATGAACCCCTGTGTTCAAATCAGCTTTTTTTCTGTGCCTGCACCCAGAACTACTGCACTGGCATGGGACACAGGCACATCAGTATTGGTAATAAAACATGTAGGTATGCATTTTGGCTCTGAAAAGTGCTCCGTGTGCCTGCACAAGGGACGATGCAGTGGTTCCGAGTGCAGGCACAGAAGAGCACTGATTCATGTCTAGGATCTGATAAAATCAGCCCAGTGTATCTATGGTCTTAAATAACAAAAATTTAACCAAAAGCAACTGAATGTGAGTCAACAGGTATATCTGCATTGAAAAATTTTTTTTAGATAGTTGGGTATGTGAACGCATGCTAATAAAAACTGATAACCATTTTTAACCAACACCTTTATAATTATACGTGACCATCAGTCAGAGTCTGTAGTACAAAGGTCTTTTCTGATAGTCACCTCTGACAGACCCACCTAAATATTGGATTTTGCTAACGCCACTGATAAAAGTTCTGAAATAATGAATAATGAAAAGGGTACACAGGTGATAAGCTGGCAAGTGAAAAACTTGTAAAACTGCAACTAATAATCAGATTACCCTAGTTAATATAATACTTTCGTAGATGGAAAATTAACTACTAAACAGGAAATAACTTAAAATCAACACTTTAGGTTCATAAAGCATATTGTAGACAATAGAACTAAAATGTTACAAGAAAGTCCTGCCAACAACTACATTAAGAAAACAAAAAAACAAAACCCTAGTTTTACAGTAGCTTTACTTTTGAGAGCAAATTGCCTGTTTTGTAGATATGGGTTCTAGACATGCCTTATAAAATTGCCAGGCATCAAAATACAGATAAAACATTGACATTAATTCAATAATCAGCTAACCTTGAGAATGGACAGAGATGTTGCTTTGTCACACAGGCCTATTTATCAAGCTATGAAATGTTTACACACAAAATAATGTGTAAATAGTGGTGTAAAATAAAAGTGTTATTTATCAAATTAGTAGGCAGAATACTTTACAAATCCAGCAATATTTATGAAGCTGTTTAATTTAATGTACAGTAAACCATTTTTTACATCTCAGAGGTAAGGCAACCCATCAAATCAATGGGGCTAAGGAGAAATTCAAATAAATAAATAAATACATAAATTAAAAGACAAAACTATATTGTTCAATTTTAGATGTGCTGTGACTATGCATGTATGGAGCACTCATTTGCCATTTCCACATTATACTGGCACATCTGTGGTGAATATGGGGATTATCCATTATATATAGTAATTATAATGGCATATCTCAGATTAATATCCAGATTATCAATTTTCCGTAGTAATCATACTGTTTTGTCTACTGGTTTATCTATTTTCTGTATTAATTTTAATGGTTTAATGGTAATAGGTTAATATGCTGATTATCCTTTTTTTTGTACAAATTATACTGGCATGTCTTGTAATATACAGATAATATACAGTCCATTTTCCATAATAATTATACTGGCGTTATAATGCCAGTTATCTATTTTATTTAGTGACTATGCTGGCTTGTCTGCATTAATATTCTTGTTGACCATTTTCTGCCTAATAACTTTGGAGTCATACATGTGTATTGTTTGTTTAAACTGTGTAATCACTTCTGTTATATCATTACCAATACCAATTCCTGCTTGGCAATATGATGCAATCAGTTAGTGTCATATTCATTTTATATAACATTTTTTAAAACATCCACAGTAAATCAGTAAACTGAGGAAAATGAGAGGTTCTTCTTCTATGTGATAGAAATAGTGAACCATCTCCTAAATGCACTTTGATCACTATTAGTGGCAACAAATAATTGTTGGTCACCTGCAGGTAAGATGTATTTAAAGGGGCTTTGGGCTAGAAATCATTGTCTGGGTGCGATTGAATATCCTGGTTTTAACTATGCTTTATCGCAGGGCCAGAACTAGGGGTAGGCAGAAGAGGCAGCTGCCTAGGGCGCAGTGATAGGGGGGCACTGGGCAGCTACTCTAAAATTGTCCTCTGCCTACCCCTAGTCAGCACTCCTCGGTCTTCCTTCCCTCCTGTGACCCTCCGCTCCATTGCTGTCCACTCCCTTGCTCACCCCTCCCCTCTCTTCTCTCTCAGTCGGGTCAGCACCCGCCCTCCTCTGTCAGTCCCTCCCTCCTCTGTCAGTCATGCAGGCAGGCTCCTTCCCTGCTCTCACTCCACTCCCTGCTCTATCAGTCGGGCCAGACGACTCCCTCGTCTGTCAGACGTGCGGCTCATGCCGGCCGGCTCCCTCCTCTACAGTAGCTCTCACCTCTTTTAGTCTCACCAGACACAAGCGCGTGCGTGGGGAGTTTGTCAGGCCAGTTTGCCTAGGGCGCCCGGCCGGCCTGGCCCGGCCCTGCTTTATCGTTTAATCAGTGAGAACCTGGTGCTTATGATTAAGGGCACCTGTGCCAGAAATGCGTCAGGCTAAACATGCAGCCTGTTTTTAATATGGACTAATAAAGATTTTGGCTTTTAAACAAACAGTCCGGTGTGCGGAACTTGCCCCTTTGCTCGTTCAGAACACTTGTTTTGCTCCTCTCAAGTTAGTAGCTGAGGGCTCCTCCCTAGGCCAAAGGCGGCTGCTACAGGCAGAAGATTGAGCCGTGACCAGCGAGCCCAACACTTGTTCTGAATGTAGGAAGCCGTATGTAACAAAAGCTAGTATACACATCTACCAATTTTTGTTGTTTTTTATTTTAACAGACATATTTTACCATACCCACACAATATTTATTTTTGCATATTTGCAGTAATGAATATAAAAGTAAACAGCCAATAAGTATTAATCAGTCTATGAATCTTATATGTAACTCTTAATAGTAGCTGTTAATATTATTAATTTACTTGAAGGAACTGGCAATTCAGCATTATCGTGTGCGTGTATGAACAGGGAGCAAATGTGTGTTTGTTCACAGTGGACCTGTTCTCAAATGTGGTTTCTGCTGGTTTTATCTTGCAGATAGCTGGTTCAGCTGGTCCAGTAATAGTATTCCTAAGAGTAAGAGGGCTGGTATTGTGTAATGGTGAATGGGAGAGCTTGTGTAAATCCAATAGGTACATGTATGCCAGGTGACAAAAGGGAACCCTCTCAGAGAGGGAGGAGTGTGTATTTAGAGTCCAAGGTAGAGCCATTCATTTAATTCCTGGCTTTGGAAGTTCAGTGGGTAATATTTGTATATTGTTGTTATTTAGTAAAAAATATTGAACAAACTATGGCACGGTTTATTCATTTGGTTAAGGTCCAATTGTTTCCCAGAATATTAACACAAAGCAGTACAATAAAATTAAACATTATACACAGATACATACTATTTAAAGAGACAAACAAACATACATACATACACACAAACACACTACACAGGCAAATATAAACAGAAAAAACATATATCCTTGTCAATAAAGTTTGCTTACCATTAGGTAGGCAAATAAAGCTAAAGAGAACCTGGAGGGATCATATTTTTGCTAACATAACACATGATGATATCATGCAAAGCCTGACACTGTACTAATCTGGCTCCTACAGAATGTCCAAGCTGCTGTATTGGTCAGTCACACTATATCAAGTAACCAGCCACAGATGGCTGGACTACAACTCACTCTACACAGGCCTAGTTAAAGGGGCAGTGTCAATTACATTTTAGATCTGTCCTTTAAAATGTACACTTTCATTTTATTGTAGTGAAATTCCCTTACCCCAGATCAGTGCTGTTGACAACATTATGACCGGCTTGTATAGTAGAATCAGCTCCCAGACTTTGTCAATTTGTGGGCCCTGGTGCACGTACCCTGACTGGCCACCTTGCAATCCTTTTCACAAGTATTGATTGAAGTACAGCACCACAAATTTTTTCTTATAGATAAAAATGCCTTTATTGGAACACTGGCAGGACCTGGATAAGCGACGTTTCAGGCTACACAGAGCCTTTTTTCAAGCTAAAAAAAAATTGTGGTGCTGTACTTCAATCAATAAACATTATGACCGGTCCAGCTGATTCACATATACAAGAAAAACAATTCTGCAAACAGAACTATATTCTTCTCATATCTTATTTCCATAAAAATAATAAAAGAATAACTTATTTATAAAATTGTTCATTGTGTACACACATGATTTCCGCTATATTACTATACTTGCCTTTGAGCTTAATGCCTTTTTGTCCTACGTACACTTGAGTGCATAAATGTTTAGGTTTTAATTTTATAATGAAAAAAGTGTAACATTTGGTGTAAAAAAATATCTATTTATAAACCTGTAAGTTATGTTTGGGTTGCGGTTTTGGTTCAAATTTCACTGCAAATACTCTGGGAATAGTTTTTGTAACAGTGCTTTTGACACAATTATATAGAAATATGTTTAAATCATACACTTTTATAAACTTGTGCAAGTCTAGCAATTTTTCTATAAAATGACCCATCTCGCAAATTTGGTAGCCACACCAAGTTCTATGTGAGTGTATTAAGACTGGTGCCAGCTTCTAAGCAGATTTGTACATGTTGCTTCAGAGTGGCTTCAGATCTTAGAGAATATGGCAGCTTGATTTTTTAATATTGCATTTAGATGTTAAGGTTGTATATCTTAGACACAGTGGAACACAAAAAAAACCCATCCCATTTTATAACTCGCTGTGCTGGGAAGCACAAGTTGATGCCTCTCAACACAGTTCTTTAGTGCCCTCTGCTGAGTATTTTTGTAAAGTAAAGATATATAACAGAATTACACCTTTTTTCCACCAACCTATTTCAGTCAGAAAATAAGAGGTAATTTTCAACTGAGAATAAGCAAAGCATACAAGCGTAACTGCAGACATAAGGGGGAAATATGCACATCAAAATCAAACTTTGTTCTGTTATACCTGCACTTCATTACAAATGGGCCACAGCTGCACTGAAAATGTTCAATGTTGGGATTACTTTATTTCAAGTGCCTGCTGTCACAAGTTTGTGCACAAGTTTTAGACATTTTGTTGTGACTATTGATGCAAGGTGCTAAGGAAACCCCTGGAGCGATCAACAGGCACAATTGCAAAGGATTTTCTGAACAATCAAATCAGTGGTCAGCACAACTATGTAGAAATGCAAGGAATGTTTTTTTCTCTGAACTGTTTACAGGTAAGCGGGCCAATGATCTTTTAGGTTTGGTTCACACTAACATTTGATATTGGATGAAAGACATTCCATGGGCAGATTGTCACTTGACATCATGGCTGCATATATCTTATATGAACTACCTGCTGAAAATGAAACAATACAGTTACATAGTTGAATCGGGTTGAAAAAGACGATCAAGTTTAACCCCTCGAAATACAAACCCAGCATCAATAGTAGGGATGCACCAAATCCCCTATTTTGGATTTGGCTGAACCCCCAAATCCTTTGCGAAAGATCGTCCGAATACTGAACCGAATCCTAATTTGCATATGCAAATTAGGGGTCGGAAGGGGAAACATTTTTTACTTCCTTGTTTTGTGACAAAAAGTCACGTGATTTCACTCCCCACCCCTAATTTGCATATGCAAATTCGGATTCCGTTCGACCGGGATGAAGGATTCGGCCGAATCCCGAACCGAATCCTGGATTCGGTGCATCCCTAATAAATACACACACCCCTCCATAACTTCACATAAATTTTATATACCCATATCTATATTAACTATAGAGTTTAGTATCACAATAGCCGTTGATATTATGTCTGTCCAAGAAATCATCCAAGCCACTCTTAAAAGCATTAACAGAATCAGCCATCACAACATCACCCGGCAGTGCATTCCACAACCTCACTGTGAAGTACCACCTAGGCAACCTAGCAACCTTTACTATCAAAAGTGCCATTTTGCCCCCTCTTCCACTAAAGAAAAATAGTCTGGAGCCACAAAACATAACACAATAAATGAAACACTAAATAGCCACTGCTGGTGGCTTCCTGACTGTGCGACAGCGGTAAGCTAACCGTTTGCTTACCGCGGTCACACACTCAAGAAAGTGACAGGCAAAGCAGTAAGACCGAGCCGCAGCAAGCAGGATGAAGAGCCGAATGAGGCTCCAGAGCTGCGGGTTGCCTACCCCTGACCTAGGTTGCTTCAAATGAAAGTTCTTTTCTTATAGTCTGAAGGGGTAGCCTCTGGTGCGGTGATTCTCTTAAGTAGAGAAGGTAAAAAGGTCCCCTGCTATTATTCTATAATGTCTTCTAATGTACTTGTAAATGTAATCATGTCCCTTAGCAAGCGCCTTTTTTCCAGAGAAAACAACCCCAACCTTGACAATCTACCATCATAATTTGTCTTCCATCCCTCTAACCAATTTAGTTGCACATCTCTGCACTCTCTCCAGCTCATTTATATCCTTCTTAAGGACTGGATCCACAACTGCACTGTATACTCCAAGTGAGTTCTTACCAGGGACCTATAAAGAGGCATTATTATGTTTTTATTCCTTGAGTTAATGCCCTTTTTATGCAAGAACATAACTTTATTTGCTTTAGTGGCCACAGAATGACACTGCCCAGAATTAGACAACTTGTGATTTACAAAAACCCTAGATCCTTCTTAGTAAAGGATACTGCCATTTAGTGTATACCATGCATTTATATTATTTTTGCCAAAGTACATAACCTTGCATTTATCAACATTGAACCTAATTTTCCAGTTTGCTGCCCAGTGTTCCAACTTAGTCAAATCACTCTGCCAAGTGGCAGCTTCCTGCATGGAACCTATAATTCTGCACAATTTAGTATCATCTGCAAAAATAGAAACAGTACTTCAATGCCCACCTCCAGGTCATTGAAAAACAACTTGAAAAGCAAAGGACCCAGTACAGAGCCCTGCGGTACTCCACTAACAACACTGGTCCAATTAGAAAATACAAACACACTCCTCCACCCTTTTTAATTCCTTTGTCCCTCCTAAAAAGGGTGTAACCATTTTAACTTACAGGCCAGTGACCTGTTTCATCCCACCAGGTCTCAGTGATACCAATTACTGTATATCATAATTTTTAGAGTATGCAATTAATTCTAGGTCTCCTGTTTTACCTGACAAACTCATACAGCGGAGGTTACTACTTTTTCTTTTGAGCTTTGCATTACTTAGTGTAGAATTATATTGTAAATTAGTATAAGCCTGTTTTCCTTGTAACAGAGGGACCTCCTTAGCTGGTAAACTGTATGCCCCCTCACTCCTCCCCCATGACCCCTTACTATTACCACTGCCCCATCTACCCTAGCTTCCCCATAATTCTTTATCTCACCCCCCCCTTGCCTAGTTTAAACACTCCTCCAACCTCTTAGCCATTCTTTCCCCTAGCACAGTGGACCCCCCTTCCATGCAATCCGCAATCTGTCATAACTCTATAGGTTGTACCCCAAGGAAAAATCAGCCGCTCTAGGAACCCAAACCCTTCCTTCCTACACCAAGACTTGAGCCACGCATTTAGCTCCCTAAACTCCTGCTGTCTTCCTAAACTTGAACGTGGCATGGGCAAAATTTCTGAAAAAATTACCTTTAGATGCCTGAACTCACTCTTTAAGTTCTTCTTCATCTACCATTTATTTTGTCATTAGTACCAATATGTACAGCTTGGTCATGCCCAGCCTCACCCAATAATTTGTCTACCATCAACCACATGCCAAACCCTGGCACAAGGAAGACAGCTGCCTTACCAATCACCCACTAATATATTTAATTTTCAAAATGCACTTTGGTTTTGTGTCCACTCATTCATAGAGTGTAAGCATTGATCTTATAATTTGATTATAAAGGACATTTAGTCTATACAACAGAGAAGTATCTGATCAAAATCAAAAGTTTATTTTTGCCATAAGACTTCTGTGGTGGGCAAGTTATATAAAAGTTTAATATTGAAAATTATGATCTAAAACGTGCTGTCCAATTCCTGTGGTACTATTCCTATGGCTCACACAGGGAACATAGGGCAGGCAGAGCATGGCTCACAGAAAACATAGGGCAGGCAGAGTATGACACACACGGGGCATAGAGAAGGCAGATTATTAAACACACAGGGAGCATAGAGAAGGTAGAGTATGGCACACAAAGGCAACACAGGGCAGGTAGAGTATGGCAACACAGGGATTATAGGTCAGAGTAAGGCACACACAGGGGACATATGGTAGGCAGAGAATGGCACACACAGGGACCATAGGGCAGGCAGAGTATGGCTCACAGAAAACATAGGGCAGGCAGTGTATGGCACACTCAGAGAGCATAGGGCAGGCAGACTAAGGCACACACAGGGAGCATAGGGCAGGCAGTGTATGGCTCACAGAAAGCATAGGGCAGGCAGTGTATGATACACCCAGAGAGCATAGGGCAGGCAGAGTAAGGCACACACAGGGACCATAGGGCAGGCAGAGTATGGCTCACAGAAAACATAGGGCAGGCAGTGTATGGCACACTCAGAGAGCATAGGGCAGGCAGACTAAGGCACACACAGGGAGCATAGGGCAGGCAGTGTATGGCTCACAGAAAGCATAGGGCAGGCAGTGTATGATACACCCAGAGAGCATAGGGCAGGCAGAGTAAGGCACACACAGGGAGCATAGGGCAGGCAGAGTATAGCACACACAGGGAACATAGGGTAGGCAGAGTATGGCACACACAGGGGGCATAGGGAAGGCAAAATACGGCACACACAGGGGGCATAGGGAAGGCAGAATACAGCAGGAAACCTGTCAGGACCACTCTAAGATTCATACTGTGCTGCATACAGCAGTGTGTATGATGTTTGAATTTGTGAACAATGTGGGCATTTACAGTCTGGGTTTGACATGTGAACAATAGAGGTGTTACAGGTAGGAACAATGCGAGTGGGATAACAGGTGTGAACAATGCAGTGTTTTATATACTGAATTTGAGGTTTACACAATGCAGGGGCCAGTTAATCTCAGGATTGATACATTTTCTTGCACCCTCTATTTTAACTGCACTTGAGCTTTTAGATTAATGCACTTGCATGTAAGGAGGCGGTGATGGTTAGTACAGCAATGTGACTTGGAGGGGCAACGATTGCATGGCAACAATTTCTTTATAATCATGAACAAATTACTGAAATAGAACTAGCGAGATAATTCAATTTCTAGAGCAGATTTCTCTTAAGTGTGCAGGCTGCCACTGTACACATAGTAAGTATTTGAATAGTAAATTTGAATTTTCAAGTGTCTAAATTCACACATTCAAATTTGAATCCCCCTATTCGAATGTAAATTTGATAAATGGGCCTCTAAATGTTTACACCATTCTATTGTATAGCATTGTGGCATATGTTGGTGCTTTATTAATAGTAAATAATAATATTAATAACAAATACCTTTGTGTGAAACCTCCCATCCTGCCCAATAGCACAGTTCCCCAGCTGGCAGGAATTCTTTAGAAAATATGAAGAAAGAGCAGGGCCGTCTGGTACTCAAACGGATCCACAGGACCAGAAAGAATTAGTTAAAAAATGTATTTTTATTATACAAAGGCAGATGCAAGTATACATTTTTTAACTTTGTGGAATAAAAATATATTTTGTAACTAATTCTTTCTGGTCCTGTGGATTCGTTTGAGTGCCGGACAGCCGTGCTCTTTCTTAATATCTTCTGGCGTGCCACTCCCTAAAGCTGGAGGTCTGGGGCACCCGGACCACATTCACTGTTTGGTGAGTTATTCACAATATATTCTGGGGCATGTTGTCTCTTCAACTACAGGAATTCTTTAGAAGCAGGCAAGCAGACTGGTTGCACTTCAGTCACTTTCTCGGAGAGGTGCAGCAGCACTATATCATCAGATTGATCATTGTTCTGTTGGTAGGCAAAGTATTCATGCTTGATAACGACATCTATACCAAAGCACTTCTTAGGTGCTGTGATAACCTGCCTGGAGTTGAATCAGGGACCTTGTGTGCCTGTGCGCTCTGCGTTACAGCTGCTCTATGTGTGCGGACAGCTACTGTCCTGGTTCACTTCTATGCTTGCTATTGCTAGGAAGAATGGTTTGTTTCACCTGTTGCCAATTTGGCCTCAGGTGATTTGCGGAAGCCATTTGACTGGGTATAAAAACCCTAACTCTGCTCTGATTCATTGCCCAGTATAGATCTATTTCAGTAGTTCCTGGGTGCAATCTGTTATTGTTTAAGATGTGTTTGACCTTGCCTGTCCCTGTTTCTGAATTGTCTGCTGCCTGTCCTGACCCTTGCTTGAACTTTGACTATTCTTCAGATCCTGATTTGGTGCTATGCTTCTGATCTGTTTTTGACCTTGGCCTGTATCCTCGACTATGCTTCAGCTTCCTGATTTTGTACCGTATTGTCTGTTTGCACCGGCCTGTCTCTTGACCACGCTCCTTGTTCTCCATCCTGTCTGTATACGTTATGGTTCCCTTGCCTGTCCAAAGCTTCCCCCTTGGTCCTCTCATGTTAAAGGAAAACTATACCCCTAAAATGAACACTTAAGCAACAGATAGTTCATATCATATTAAGTGGCATAGTAAAGAATCTTACCAAACTGGAATATATATTTAAGTAAATATTGCCCTTTTACATCTCTTGCCTTGACCCACCATTTCGTGATGGTCTGTGTGCTGTCTCAGAGATCACCTGACCAGAAATACTTCAACTCTAACTGTAACAGGAAGAAGTGTGGAAGCAAAAGACAGAACTCTGTCTGGTAATTGGCTCATGTGACCTAACATGTATGGTTTGTTGGTATGTTTGTGAGTACAGTGAATCGTACGATCCCAGGGGGCGGCCCTTATTTTTTAAAATGGCAATTTTCTATTTATGATTACCCAATGGCACATACTACTAGAAAACTATATTATTATGAAAATGGTTTATTTATATGAAGAATATCTTTTTATAGAGACCTACATTGTTTGGGGGGTATAGTTTTCCTTTAAGTCCTGGTGGCATCAGAGTAGAGGAGGGCTCCTCCCAAAGCCAAAGGTGACTGCTATACGCAGAAGTGTGAGCTGAGACCTTGGGGTTTGCTCTGGGTTTTGTGATACCAGACGTTACAGGTGCATGCCCAAGGCACACTAGCAAAGAATCTGGCTTCTGGCTCCTGAAGAAAAAAAAATTACAATTATTCTCTTTGGTTAACGGCACATATGCAAAACCCCAAGAATTTCTCCATGAGCCATATATCGTTTTACATTAAGTTTCCAGTGGCGCAAAGGCATAGCCACTAATAAACCTTGTTTAACTCAAAATGTCTAAAAAAATAAACTAATAAAAGCCAACTTGTAAAACAGATTTAGTAAATATTTACAATAGTTTTGGTTTATATGTATGGTAAGGACAGACCCCCTTTAAAAAGTAATACTATTCCTTTAAAGCAGGACACATTCCTGTTTGAGAATTGTAAGATTTAAAGGATGACAGATTTTGTATCTTTACTTGGTCATTTTTGGTGTTTTTGCACTGTCATTTGTATAGGATTTTATTTTGTCATTTTGCAAGAGTTCTATATTCACTGCAAGCATGCCAGAATGACTCACTCACCATTGCTCCAAAATAAAGAAATGATACAGGCAGGAATATTCATTCATCACATATTATTATGCATAATCTAGGTCAAGACTTTCTACCAAACTAGGGCAGGGAAGGCACCACACAGCTTCTCCTGCCTCATAACAAGAACACCTGGGGCATGTCAACAGAATTTGACCCAGTTTTTTGTATTTCCAAGACAAAGTTGGAAATAATCTTTGAGTCAACATTATGTGCTTCACAGTAGCACAGGATCTGTTTATGTTCTGCTTCAAATCTATATATTTGTTTAATGTCATTATGCGTACAAACTTATGGATCTTTCCAGGGCAGTGGCACAGAGACATAGAAACATCCCAGGCAAACAGAGATGGAATTTTATCCTGGGCTTGTGCCAAGTCAATAACCACTAAAAAGGCCCTATCTTAAAGGAAAACTACTTGAATCAATTCATTAAAAATAAAGTACAGTTATTCATTCATAAAAAGTTAAAGACCGTTATTTCTGCATGAATTGCAAAGTTTATTTAAATTATACCCTTTCTGCCCCATCAACACACTGTTTCGTTTGTGGGCTGACCGGGCAGTGCTCAACCAGTGTATGGCTGCCATAATTATATAGTGAATAATGTACCCCCTGTAAAATATTATATATTATAAGTCACTGAGTGCTTTTATACAAGTCGTGGAACTCCGAGGTTACTTCTAATAGCCTCATATTTTCCAACATGGGATACTTTATTTATTATAATACACAAGTTTTATTGAGTCATGTGACAAAAATGACATCACTACTCATTTATAATCAATGACATCACTAATCACCGTTTATAAGGATATCATTTACAAGATATTCATGGCATTTATTTATTATTTCTTTATAATCTACAGTCTGGTCATTTCCCTATGGGACCAAACTGTAAATTATATCCTTATAATACACAAAAGCCATGAATATCCTGTAAATTATATCCTTATAAACGGTGAGTAGTGATGTCATCAGTTATAAACGGTGAGTAGTGATGTAATTTCTGTCACATGACTCACTAAAATTTGTGTATTATAATAAATAAAGTACCCCCAGTTGTAAAATATGAGGATATTAGAAGTTACCTCGGAGTTCCATGACCTGTATAAAAACACTCGGCCTTCGGCCTCGTGTTTTTATATGGTCATGAAACTCCTCGGTAACTAATAATATCCTTATATTTTACAAAAGGGGGTACTTTATTCACTATATAAACAGTGCGTGCTTACGTCAAAATTGGCCGTTTATAACTTAATGTGTCAGCAGTTGTCACTGTCGCACTCTCCCTACAGCTTTTCCTCCTGCCTGTCTGCCTCACTTCCCTAATTCCGCCTTCACTCTGTGCTCTCTCTCGCACCTCCTATTAAGGTCTTGCTGCCTTTCCTTACCTCTAGGTTCTCCTTTTGTCTCCCACCCTCTGCTGTTTGCTCACTCAGTGTCCTCTTCTGTTCCCCCTCCAACTCTAGTCTCGCTTCGTCTACCTCTCTCTTCTGCTCCCCATCCTTTTTCGGTCACAGCCCCTCTGCCCCTCCCACACCCTGTCACTCTTTGCTCCTGTTCCTTTTGTGCTCCATCTGCCTCTCACTCACTGTTCCTTCTCCAGGTACACTCCCTTTGCCCCTCCCACATCCTGTCATTCTTATGTCTTGTTCTGGCTGCTGCTCCCGCCCTCCAGCTATCAAACTTCAGTTTTCACCCTCAATCCTCTCGCTCCCTCTCTCTCTCTGGGGGGGGGGGGTCACTGACCCCATCTAAAAAAGCTATAGATTTTTTTGTTGTTGCTACTTATTACTCATCTTTGTATTCAGGCCTCTCCTATTTATTTTCCAGTCTTTTATTCAAATTAATGCATAGTTGCTAGGACCCTAGAGAGGGTACAGAAGAGGGTACAGAAGGGCTACAGGGAGACACAATAATACAATTAAAAAAAAACAACAAGGGGAACAAAGTGTGGCATTGTGTAGACTACTATAGAGCAGAGGTAGTTAACTCCTTGAAAAGCTGCACATAGAAACACTGTAGATTATCCACTATACAATAGACCACATTGATTCTGAGATGCTATCTGAACCCATCACTGAGTATAGGATTTTGAGCTTTCACAGGTGTAATAAGAAAAGTGAGATAAGAAGGTGATTTCTGAATCTATGTAAGCACTTTCTTCAGCAGGCATATGAGGGGGGAGGGGTCATTTCAGGCAATTTGGGGCTCTTGACAAATTGCTCTGCATGCAATTGACGTAGAATTTGTAATTATAGCGAAATGCTGGAATGGCAGGAAAGGATTACTTTGACTCTGAAATCAAATGCAAACATTTTTTAATTTCTTATCTTCTCTAAGGACATTACACTCTCACATTTTTGGCACTATAATCTACATGTATTTTGATCTTCAACCAAGGTCCAACTGGATTTTATGCAACAGGCAAACCCTGAAATCACGAATAGCTGATAATTATATTATAATTATAATTAGTTTTTACCCACTCTAATTGCAATTAAGTCAATGGGCATTTTTTAGTCCATTGTTGCTTCTACTGTATTTACCAGATGACTAAATTTGCCTATTCAATAGCATATTTAAGTAAATGGGTGTTTTTTTCTCATACCAAAGTTTGTGGGTGTATTTCTCAAGCTTTTTCTCTCTCCAAATGCATTGCATTAAAGCGATTGGGCGTTTTTTCACAGCAATTTCTGTCTCAAGTTATTGCAGCGCCTTCACGATAAAATTTGCAGATGGCAAAAAATGGAATTTCATTCTGAAACCATTCCTGCCAAATAAATTAGCTTGTCACTATTTCTCAACCTTTGAGAGAAATAAAGTAAATTATACTGTGTTTGTGGGGAGGAAAAAAAGCATAGTACCTGTAATTTACTAACTTGTACAGAGAACTGCCATTGTGAAAAATGTAGCCCTTAATATCCACTGATTTTATTGAATGACATGGTATCGCAGCTTGTAGGCCATTTTACAGGAAAAAATATAAACGTTTCATTAACAACAATATAATTTTACTTCCAGTCTTTACTGACCAAAACATTTTGATGCATAAGGCACAAAAGCCATTTTGATCTCTGCTTTCTGTAGCCACAATCAGAATGCCATGGATTACCTTGGGCTGCTTCCTTGTGATGACCATGGGACTATTTCAGCTAACTAGTTAATTCTCATGTTCTCCAGCTTTGTTTTCATTTGTCATAGTAATCTCAAGTGTCTGCCTTGCGCCCCCATGCCTATGGGCATTCTCATGGACCCACTATATACCTTTTCAGTTTTAAGCAGTTCTAGTAGAGATGTATAAACCTGGCTACTGTATATCTAATTCTTCTTTTTTTTAAGTAGAAGGGTAATTTATTAACAGTTTCTGCATCTATAACATCTTTTACTTATAGATATAAATTGCCATTGCTGGGGATTAAAACCCATAGGCTTCCTGGTGCAGGCCTGTTACACTAAGTTGAGTTTTGCTTTATTTTTAAAATATATTTAGATTGAGTTTTCTCTTATGTGGCTTGAGATTTCAGAGTCATGCCAGAATGATTTCTTCCTTAATAGCAGGTGAGAGGGTTTCAGTAAGCCAAGAATGCTTCTGGCACTGCATATTGAAAAACAAATTTTAATCATGTCCTGTTAAATCTCCACTAACTGTATACAAGGAATAGCAGACAGTGGTGTTAATATGATCAGAGAAGGAGAGAGAGGAGTCAAAGATTACCCTCAGACAGCGAGCTGAGTTGACAGGATTAATGAGCATGCCATTAATAGAGATAGTAAATAGGGGAGTAGGACCAGGCTTAGGTGGAAAGATGATAAGTTCAGTTTTTGTTAGGTTGAGTTTAAGGTGGCGCTGGTTCATCCAATTTGAGATAGCCAGGAGGCAGTTAGAGATCTGAGCCTCTGTTTCAGCTGTTAATAAAGGGTTGGATAAATATATTTGGGTATCATCAGCATACAGATGATAATTAAAGCCAAATGAATGGATGAGATCTCCCAAAGACAGAGTGTACAGGGAGAGTACAGGGAGAGTAATTCGACTAGGGAATAGTCCAAATTTGATTTGAGTTTAAAAATATTTGAAATTTATCATGTACTGTCCCTTTAAGAATTCGAATTTAACTATTCGCCATCTAAAAGCTGCTGAATTGGTGTTTTAGCCTATGGGGGACCTCCCACAATCAATTTGGATTTGTTTGGTGGACTGAAAAAAAAATATCAAATTTTTTAATAAATTTCGATTGGTCGGTTTTTCGAGTTCATGGGAGTTACCCATGTGCAGTTACTCACTAAGCTCTGCATATGATCATCTATCCAATCTTGTAAAATTCAGTGTTCCATTTTAGTGGTTTATATTTTTCAAAGCTTAGAATTTTTATATTTGCTTTATACTCACACTTATTCCCATATGTGACATTTTTATATACTGAAATCTAGTCACACACCATATTCAACCCCTGAGAATTCCCAGATAAGTATCACATAAAGGGCATAATTATTATTTATTATTTTTATTATTAACATGTATTTATATAGCGCCAACATATTGCGTAACACTGTAAAGTAAATGTGATTATACAACTACATCACATGAATTACATACAGTATATACAATATATGGAGTTACAAACATCACAATCAATACAGGTACAAAAAGGTGAGGAAGGCCCTATGCATAGGCATACAGTCTAAAGGGAAGGGAGTAATACACAAGGTGTGGGAGTGGGCAAGATCGAATTAAGTGGGTGAGAAATGTGGTATTGTATGTGGTGTTGCGTTTGGTAATTAAGCAGAGTGAGGGTAGGCTTCTCGGAAGAAGTGCGTTTTGAGAGATTTTTTGAAAGCAGAAAGGTTGGGAGAAAGTCGGACAGACCGTGGGAGAGCGTTCCAGAGGAGGGGTGCAGCCCTTGCAAAGTCTTGAATGCGAGCATGTGAGGAGGTAATGAGAGAAGAGTTGATAACAGGTCAGTAGAGGAGCGTAGTAAGCAAGTGGGTGAGTATATAGAGATGAGTTTAGAGATGTAGGGTGGGTCAGAGTTATGAATTGCTTTGATAGTCAGTGTCATTATTTTGAATTTGATTCTGAAAGGTAACGGAAGCCAGTGCAGGGATTGACAGAATGGCGAGGCAGAGGAGGAGGGGTTTTTGAGGTGTATGAGCCTCGCAGCAGTGTTCATTATGGACTGGAGAGGTGACAGTCTCTGGAGGGGGAGGCCAATTAAAAGAGAGTTACAGTAGTCTAGACGCAATATGAGAGAGTGAATAAGAATTTTGGCAGCGTCTTGGGTGATAAATGATCGTATTTTGGATATGTTCCTTAGGTGGAAGTGACATGATGGAGTGAATGACAGGGCAGAATCTAGGATAACCCCAAG
Source organism: Xenopus petersii (assembly GCA_038501925.1). NCBI lineage: Eukaryota > Metazoa > Chordata > Amphibia > Anura > Pipidae > Xenopus > Xenopus petersii. Next base: position 71,198,915 of record CM076673.1, on the reverse strand, counting down.
GCACCGGGCCTGGGGAGAGGGGGTGATAGTGGAATTGTTAACTATGATAAATACTTCGGGGATGCTACTGGTGTTAGTTGGAGGAAAGAGAACCATTTCAGTTTTAGAGAGGTTTAATTTAAGGTAGCATTGCGACATCCAGATAGAGATAGTGGACAGGCAGGAGGAGACGCGAGTTAGGAGTTCTGGGTTGAGATCAGGAGATGAGCGATAGATCTGAGTATCGTCAGCAAAGAATAGTAATGGTCCCAGGACAGAGCCTTGAGGAACTCCAACAGAAAGAGGTAGGGGAGAAGATGATACTCCATTGTAGGAGACACTGAAGGAACGATTGGTGATGTAAGAAGAGAACCAGGACAGGGCTGTGTCACGAAGGCCAAGCGACTGGAGGGACTGGAGGAGGAGAGGGTGATCTAGTGTCAAATGTGGCTGAGAGATTAAGCAGTAATAGTAGTGAGAAATGATTGTTGGCTTTAGCGGTTAAAAGGTCATTAGTTAGTCGAGTCAGGGCAGTTTCTGTGGAGTGTTGTGGCTTAAAACCAGATTGTAGGGGGTCCAGCAGGTTATTGTCAGAGAGAAATGAGGTTAGTCAGTTGTAGACTAGGCGCTCAAGTAGTTTAGAGATGAAAGGTAGCAGAGAGATAGGTCGGAGGTTGTCAAGATTGGAGTCATAAAGAGAGGGTTTTTTCAGAATGGGGGTGACAAGAGCATGTTTTAGTTGAGAAGGAAACAGTCCAGTTGAGAGCGAAAGATTAAATAGGTGAGTTAAGGCTTTGATTAGACAAGGATTGGTATTGCGGAGAAGTTTTGAGGGAATTGGATCAAGTGGGCAGGTGGTAAGGTGAGAAGAGGCCAAAAGCTTTGAGATTTCCTCATCAGTGACAGGGGTGAAGGAGCACAGGAGAGACTGGGGAGTGTGGCGGGAGGGTGGTGGAAGTCTAGGGGGGGTTGAGTAGTGTAATGTCCCTTCTGATAGTGTCAATTTTGTTTTTGAAGTGCTCAGCATATCTTGAGCAGAGACAGATGTGCATGGAGGGGGTGGAGAAGGGGAAAGGAGAGTGTTAAAGGTGGAGAAAAGTTGTGCTGTTTTTTTAGAAAGGGAGTTAATGAGTGAAGTAAAGTATGTTTGTTTGGCTTGGAAGAGGCTGGTGTTAAAGGAGCGCAGGGCAGATTTGTAGCTCCAAAAGTCTGATTCTGAACGGGATTTGCACCAGCGACGCTCAAGTATGCCAATTTTGAAGTGGTTTGGGTCTAGAACGTTTAGTTTTTATAGGAGCAAGCTCATTTAGGGCAGTGGTGAGAGTATTATAGTAGACAGAGGTAGCCACATTAGGACAAGAGATGGCTGAGATATTAGAGTGAAGAGAGTCAAAGGAAGAAGAGAGATGTGACACGTCTACAGCTTGCAAGTCACGGTCGGTAAGTACGTGTTTGGGGAATAGCAGGGGGTGAGGAGGGAGTTAGTGAGAGTTGAAATGTGAGCATATTGTGTTCAAAGAGGGGAAATGGTGAGTTAGTAAAATTGGTGGTTGAACAGAGTCTGGTAAATATGAGATCCAGAGCATTACCATTGGAGTGAGAGGGGGAGTCTGAGCACAAAGATAAGCCTAGGGAGGAGGTTAGTGAAAGAAGTTTAGAGACAGAAGAGTTGTTAATGTTGTTAGCGGGTATATTAAAGTCACCTAATATGATGGATGGGATGTTAGATGAAAGAAAGTAAGGAAGCCAGGCAGCAAAGTTGTCCAGAAATTGTGCAGTTGGTCCTGGTGGTCGATATATGACAGCAATGCAGAGTGAAACAGGAGAAAAGAGCCTAATGCAGTGAGCCTCAAATGAGGAGAATGATAAAGAGGGAACAGGTGGAAGAACTTTAAAAGTACAGCGGGGAGAGAGAAGCAAACCTACCCCACCTCCAGGTCTGTTACCAGGTCTGGGAGTATGAGTAAGGTGTAGGCCCCCATAGGACAGGGCAGCAGGTGAGGCGGTGTCAGTAGGAGAAAGCCAGGTTTCAGTAAGTGCAAGTAGGTTTAAGGAATTTGCAATGAAATGGTCGTGTGTAGCGGTGAGCTTGTTGCAAACAGATCTGGCATTCCAGAGAGCACATGAAAGATTAACTGGGTTTTTGGGTATAGGAGTAAGTGTTCTGTACTGTTTGAATTTGCTCCGGAGAGAAGGAGCTTGTGGCCGTGTTATAACTGGGATGGGGTAAGGGCCAGGGTTTAGGGAAATGTCCCCACCTGCCAGCAATAGAAAGGAAAGATAGACTAAGTGAGAGTGGGATTTATAAGTCCTTGGTTTGTATGAAAAAGAGGAGTTTTGTGGAATAGCTGAACAGAGTACTTTATAAACTTCATGTGTGGAGAGGGAAGGAGAGGAGAGTAAAGAGGCTGAGATTTGTATAGAACTGGGATTTGATGGAGGAGGTAGTGAAAAATGTTTTATGAAGCATGAGAGTGAAAGGAGGAGAAATGCAGGATAAAGCATGTTCGGAGTAAGAAGTTACAAACTAGCAGGTACAAACAAATCTGTTTTCTTCTTATCCCAGATGGTTCACTGTTGATTGCAGGGGAATCCGGTTTCTTTTGCCTCGTCAATGCCTTGTCCAACTGCCTTGTTTAACTGTCATTTCTAAGCACTTGTGAAATGTTAGCACTCGTGCCATGCCCCAGACACGAGTGCCATCCCCAATACTGAATTTATATGTAACTGATTGGGAAAACCAGAGCCAAATTAATCAATTAATCAATTAAATAGCTAGCATAGGGCAGAGTTTTACAGACACCAGAACCAGGTTTGGGGCTATAAAAATATCTCTTGTTCACGGAGGAGTGGACACAGATGTGTGCTTGAGATATTTATCAAAGAACTAAAGTAGAATAGGCCTGACAGACAAAAGTTATTGGGGTAAGTAGGGATATAGCAGACTTACCAGAATAAACAGTTGCAGTATATGGATATGGCAGTATATGGATATAGCAGAATTAACAGAATAAACAGTTGCAGTATATGGATATGGCAGTATATGGATATAGCAGAATTACCAGAATAAACACTTGCAGTATATGGATATGGCAGTATATGGATATAGCAGAATTACCAGAATAAACAGTTGCAGTAGAGGGTGAATATAGTGTTAATACAGTTGGCTAGAGGGAAATTTGGCTTAATATATACACAACTAGCTTAGCATATATACAGCACAATAAATATTTATCCAGCTTAGTATTGATAAGGCACAATAAATACCCCCCTAGCTTAGAATGTATACCGTTCATACTCACCAAGCTTAGCATTTACATGGCACAATGTATATTCACCATATATAGCATTTATATATTACTAGCATATTTACCCACCTTAAAGCTAATATGACAGAATACATTCACAACTAGTTTATCATTTATACATCTATATATATATATATATATATATATAATATCAAAACAGGGGGGTTGTGGGAGCACTCTAAAGGCTTTAAAGTATATATATAAGTATAATAAATGCTATTGCATATGTACCCAAATAGGGGTTATTTTGTTACAAAGTTATGATCATAAAATTGATAAGCCACCATACCACGTCAAGGTAAACCCCGAATGGCGGTCCCTAACTTGTTTAATTTTTTATGTGCATTCTAGCATTACCTGTAATCAATGTCCATTGAACGCTGTTTTTTCACTGAGGGCTAAATCCTCCCCAGCCAGCAATCAGGCTTTTAAAGGAGAGATATTCCCAAAACAAACGCCCAATTTTAAAAGCATAGGATCACCACTAGTTCAATGGGGGGGTATGGGGTGCTACAACCACTGAAGCTATGCCACAGCTTCCGGCTAAATATACAATATCAAAACAGGGGGGTTGTGGGAGCACTCTAAAGGCTTTAAAGTATATATATAAGTATAATAAATGCTATTGCATATGTACCCAAATAGGGGTTATTTTGTTACAAAGTTATGATCATAAAATTGATAAGCCACCATACCACGTCAAGGTAAACCCCGAATGGCGGTCCCTAACTTGTTTAATTTTTTATGTGCATTCTAGCATTACCTGTAATCAATGTCCATTGAACGCTGTTTTTTCACTGAGGGCTAAATCCTCCCCAGCCAGCAATCAGGCTTTTAAAGGAGAGATATTCCCAAAACAAACGCCCAATTTTAAAAGCATAGGATCACCACTAGTTCAATGGGGGGGTATGGGGTGCTACAACCACTGAAGCTATGCCACAGCTTCCGGCTAAATATACAATATCAAAACAGGGGGGTTGTGGGAGCACTCTAAAGGCTTTAAAGTATATATATAAGTATAATAAATGCTATTGCATATGTACCCAAATAGGGGTTATTTTGTTACAAAGTTATGATCATAAAATTGATAAGCCACCATACCACGTCAAGGTTAACCCCGAATGGCGGTCCCTAACTTGTTTAATTTTTTATGTGCATTCTAGCATTACCTGTAATCAATGTCCATTGAACGCTGTTTTTTCACTGAGGGCTAAATCCTCCCCAGCCAGCAATCAGGCCCTCAGTGAAAAAACAGCGTTCAATGGACATTGATTACAGGTAATGCTAAAATGCACATAAAATATACAACAAGTTAGGGACCGCCATTCGGGGTTTACCTTGACGTGGTATGGTGGCTTATCAATTTTATGATCATAACTTTGTAACAAAATAACCCCTGTTTTGGGTACATATGCAATAGCATTTATTATACTTATATATATTTATAACACAGCAAGACACATACTGACTCAGGTTAGCATTCATATTGAACAATACATTCTGAACATTCTGCTAAGCTGGTTCAGAATGTATTGTGTGTGTATATATATATATATATATATATATATATATATATATATATATATATATTCACTCTGTGCTTTGCATACTCATTATAAAAGTATCATGCATACTCACTTAATTTTATAGAACCAACTCTGTCCCCAACAAAAATCTCCACATAGTCTTGGCAACCTCCTATAAGGCTAGGCAGCTGTAGTTGGAAATGTGAAAAGACAATGAGAATTTGTTTTTCTGCCTCAACAGCAATTTTACTAGTGCATGCTTTGCTTCCAGGGTAGTTGCCATCTACCCAGTTGGTTGACATAAAAAAATACATTGTCAGCAAGGAAATTACCGCCACATTGTGCTACACCTAAATAAAAGGTAAATATTTACTGTATATTGATATAAAGAATACATTGACACACCCCTAAATGTTACAGAAAGTTGCTTTCTAAACAACTACTCAAAGTTAAAGGACCTTTCCATGACTTTATCAATCAATGTGTCATGATTTGGGAATAAGGAAAGAAAAATCTGCTAACAAAATGTATTACAGGTTTTGCATATTCTCCCCCCCATAACAACCCAAGTCGTATCTCAGAAAATATAAGAAACTTTGGTGAAAAGTTAAAGGAACGAATCCGAGAGATTTACTTCCATATTGTGATCATATTATGAATCTAACTCTTAAAATAATGTCCAACTTATCAGTTTAATAGAAAGTCTTCAATAAATTTGGAAACTACTGAATACTCTTTGTAACCTGTATTGTGTATTGGTGCATATAAGTATGTTATATTAGATGCACGTAAACAAAGATAAAGAAGAGTTGGTTGCATTTGGAGGATCTGTGGTCATCAATTGGAGTGAAGTGAAAAGTGGAGTGATGTGAAACTGTAAATTTGGAAGGAATATGAAATAATGTATTTTCACTGTGTGTGGTTAGTGATAAATATTGGGCAAGTTTTATGCAGGGAACAATCTACCCACTGGGGCTACTAGAAAAAAATTCTCTCCACACTTGTGACAACAAAAGTGTTTGTGTGTTTTGTATTTGTCTGTATGTCACATCCTATACTCATCAAGTAAATGTTACAAAAAAATAATATTTCTCTGCCGTCTTCACTTCCTCGTTGGGACACTATAATAACAACAGCATAACTAGCTTGGCACTAGTGAAAAAACTGCAGATTATATATAGATAGATAGATAGATAGATAGATAGATAGACAGACAGACAGATAGATAGTCTCAGGACTTCTTAAAAGAAAAAATGATTTATTGTAGAAGTTACAGACTGACGTTTTGGCCTGGTCCCAGGCCTTTCTCAAAGTAACAATTCAATATTGAAAATGCATTTTATACACATGATAAGGCGAGATAACAACAGTCTGATTGACCTGATGTAATCATCAGCATTTAGCGACTGCCAATCAAACAAACTTTCGTGGCTGCACATCAGTGTTGCTTCAATGGTTAATTTATCTAAACCCATTATAGGGAACCAAAAGGCTACTTTTATATAACAGTTTAAAACAAACTTGAAAACAAACCACAGTGTTGCAATGTTACTTGTTGAAATTATTATAATAAAATTGTAACAATCAAAGTGTTGCTACTGTGTATAATACATGAGGATCTAATAAAACATGGACAACTCATTCTATCATTGGGCTATATTATACCTTAACTCCATAAAACGTAATATATTTTTCATATATCATTATATAATAAATTATGTAAATGTCCCTCTCACAGTGGGGCAAATTCACTAAGATTCGAAGTTGCGCCAGGCGCAACTTCGCCGCACTTCGCCAGGCGTAGTTTCGCCAGCGCTCCGCAAATTCACTAAAATCCAAAGTTGCGCACAGGGGTAGCGTAAGTTTGCGAAGTTGCTCTAGCGTTGATTCGCCAAGCGAATGGAGGAATACGTATCAGCACTACAAATGCCTAGAAAACCTTCAGAACATCAAATAAAAATTTTATTTTGCCCTACACATGTGCCCACTGTATAGGTAAGTTGCCATGAGTCAGGAAATGTAGGGGGGAAGGAGGGGAGCCCTAAAAATTTTTTCGATCTTGTTCAGCCTATCACCCATAATGTAGAAAACACGCCAGTGTTTTTTGGGACTTAGAAAAATTTTTGACTTTGTTTGAAGCAATCCCTATCTACTCTATTGCTCTTCGCCTGGTCTGAGGTGGCGAAGGAAGTCTAGCGTAAAAGGTAGCGTTCAGTACACTGCGGGCGTTAGTGAATTTGCGTAGTTACGTCCGTAGCGAAAATTCGCCAGGCGTAAGGGTGCGAAGTAACACTAGCAAATCTACGCCAGCGTTCGTTAGTGAATTTGCGACGTAACGAAAATGCCCAATGCTAGCGAATTGATGCTAGCGTTCGGCGCTTCGGCGCTTAGTGAATTTGCCCCACTGACTTTATATAACACTAGTTTAATGAACTCACATGTTCGTTAGTTCACACTACATAGAAACACACTCTTCTTATGTTGGATGCACAAGTAGAAAAAATATGGTGTAGAAAAGATATCTAAACAAAGAACACTAAAAATGCTGCCAGGTCTGGTCTATTTATACAACATGTACACACCAGGGAAGCATGCTTTCCCGTAAGATTTATACTGTAGCGGCCCAAAGCAATGCTTCATTTGCTAACTAAAGCTTGCACAGTAATGACTCCCAGCACACATTTCAGACTACAAGCCAACGCTTACTAACCAGAAAATTGCTTATGGGAAAAAGAACAAAGCAAAATAAATTAAAAAAACAGACTGATCAAAAAGTCAAGAGAGAAACCAATAAATCTATTTCACACACACATACACACACGTACACACACACATTTATATATTTTTTCCAAAAAAAAAAATCACGCTGTCAGTATTAATTGCATCATCCTCAACACATATGGAATGTCTTTATCGTGATGTAATAATATATACAGTTTGTGTGAAAAATGGGAATCAAATGGTAGATGGAATACTTTGGAGCACATATATTTCTTTAACATGTTTCTACTCTAGGGCATTTATTTGTTTTCATATTCATCAAAATATGTTTCTACTGCAACTTATTTAGTGAGCATTACACCCTAAATTTGCAAAATGTGAAAACGTACAGTGGGTATCACAGTTATTCTTTTTGATGATCTTATCAAGTAAAAGGACAGACCAGTGGTCCTCCAGAATCTCCCTGTATTTAGAGGGCAAGTCAACCCCAATATAAACATTTGCCTAATAAAATAATACCTAATTCTAATCAACTTTCCAATATTCATTTAAATATGTACCTTTTAAATAAATTTTCAATTGAAAGCAGCTTTTGCCTAACTCCTGCTTGTTCAGCTGGCCACACATGTTCAGATTTGATTCATCATACTCGACTGTTTGGATATCAATAATACCTTTCAACGCAAGGATCTAAAACTAACATTCAGATTTAAACTGTAGGATTAACGTAGGAAAAATAACAATTCAGACAATGCTCTGGCCATTAATTGACAGATAACAATCGCATGAAAGTTATGTCCTGGAAATGGTAGTGATTGATATTGTCAGACAATACATGCAAACATATTCATAATGATAATCATTATTCAATAGAAATTGTCTAACCTGTCCAATCGACTAATCAAACAATCTCCATGGTATGAAGATTATTATCAGGACAATTATTCATAGTCCACATTTTGTATGATGATATCAGCATGTGTTTAGCCAGCTTTACCTTTCAAGCAATGGGCCAGATTTAGTTCAGTGATAAAAAGTTATCTCATGGTTTATCACATGAAAACTCATGGACAAGATTAAATTTTAGGAGAATTGTTTTTCTAATTTGCTTCCTGTTTTTTCACATAGAGTTCAATAGAGTTTTCACGTGATAAACTGTGAGATAAGTTATTCCGAAATGAATTGCATCTCAGATTGAATTTTTTTTTCACATGATAAGCCCTTTTCTTACTTAAATTAATCTGTTAATCAGCTGTCTTATCTTGCATTTATTTAGTCTAATTAGTCATAGCCAGCAGGGCAGAGAATAGAAAGGGACAGACAAACACTGTTTTAAATGGCATTACATATTAAAATAACCTAAAAACCATAGACAATTGTAAGAAATGTACAATATATTACAAAATTGCTTAAAATTGTATTTTCTTTTATTAGTCAAAAATGTATTTTTTGGATTCATATTCCTTTTAAGTAGCAGTACTATTACTTTTGCAGACTTGACTCTTTACCGCACCACAAAAATCATAAGTTACGTTTTATGATTGTAATGTAACAAAGGTTATTAAACATTTTGGTTTTTAACAATTTACAGACCAATAAATTCTAGTTACGGCTGTTTTGTTTGCTGGTGGTTATTAGACTTGCTGTGAGTGTAGCAACTTATTTAATGTTACACCAGTGTGTAAGGAGGCAAAATGTGAATTGTTAATGTATAATTAGTTTGGCCACTAGGTGGCAGTGAGTCCTAAATTAAACTGTGGTTTGTATAAATCTGTAGAGATAACTCAAATCAACTGGAATTGCTGTGTTTTTAGTTTGAAAATGTTTCACCAGCCATCCAACTGGCTTTCTCAATTTAGAATAACTTGAGAAAGCCAGTTGGATGACTGGTGAAACATCTTTAAGGAAAAAGCACGGTAAGTCCACTTATTTCTACATGAAATGAGAATGAGAATCTTCACAAACATATGTGAGGTATAAAGCAAACAGGAACAGGAAATATGGTGCCCATTGTTGGCAGTAATAGAGGAAGGGACAGCAGTCTATGTCAGGGAAAGGTGAAGAGAAAGGATTGTGCTGCAACTTATCTGTTATGAGAAAGTCACCTCAATAAACTTGAACTGTTTATGAGAAAGTCTTCCATACCTTGTGTTGTAAGGTTACAAGTACAGTGGTGTGGAGATATGGAGGCACTGCTTTTGTAGACAATCCCCTTTACTTCTGAAATGCATATCTTGCCTTTAGGTCTTATCTTCCCATATTCATAACATGTTTCTATAGCTAGATTTTCTATAAGCTGTACTAAAGTGGAATGCTCCAGCAATGGTAGCTGCAATGCTTTTGTGCACATACAGAATGCACATTTGTCAACTGTACCCAATTTTCTAGGACTGTGCAATGTCTTGTATATAAAACTAAATTCAGACTGCAGTAGCACTTCCCTTGTTCTTTTGCCAGGTGGTGATTCTTAACAACACACTGCTCTACATTTAAAAAATAGCAATATTGAATTAATTAATAAACCTATATAAACCTTATCATGGGCATACAAAACATGTTAATAGACTCTTATGACAGTATTTCTGATGAACTCGCCCATACCTACCTGGTAATGATGGGTCCATTGAATGTTAAAACATGTATAAACTATAGGATAGTAGAATGTTATCCCTGTGGAAAACAATTTTAGAAGGAAATTAACCTTGTAGCCATTCTATAAATTGGCTAGTGCATTGTTCCATTACAGAAGTGCATATATAGAAAAAAAAGTAAGAAAGGCCTTACTGCATCTACTTTATGTACAGAATACTCCTAAAAGATTGGACATAAAAGCGATGGTTAATGAAGAATCGTTGATGGCAGATATCTAGTGTTAGGGCCACTAAACTCCACTGTGCTATCCCTGCACTGTCCTTGCAGCTGCGAGCCGGCTCGTCTTATACTTGATGCAACGGTAAACCATCTGATATCATCTCTCCAAGCGTGCTGATCAGGGAACTTGCATTGAACGACACTGTAGGCTTGTGTGTTGCAAAACAAGTTCAGTTTATTATGGGTAGTACTACAACTTATATAGCCTAGTAAACAAAGAGATTCCATTGTGATGTCATACACAATGTGATTACCCTATATTTGGTAATGTTTGAACACCTGAGTGGCTATAGTAGGTTTACACAGTCTACAACTTGTGTGTATTTGATAAGAAGCATACTTGTGCAATCAAGTGTTCAGGCAGGAAAAGACATTAGCCCCTTGCAATCCCTTTCAATCCCCCTTTTAGTCACATAAGTGACTATACGCAAGCAGCATGAATAAGCTTAAAGGAAAACTATACCCCCCAAACAATGTAGGTCTCTATAAAAAGATATTGCATAAAACAGCTCATATGTAAAATCCTGCTTCATGTAAATAAACCATTTTCATAATAATATACTTTTCTAGTAGTATGTGCCATTGGGTAATCATAAATAGAAAATTGCCATTTTAAAAAATAAGGGCCGCCCCCTGGGATCGTAGGATTCACTGTACTGTATGTTAGGTCACATGAGCCAATTAACAGACAGAGTTGTGTCTTTTGCTTCCTCATTTCTTCCTGTTACAGTTAGAGTTGAAGTATTTCTGGTCAGGTGATCTCTGAGGCAGCACACAGACCATCACGAAATGGTGGCTCAAGGCAAGAGATGTAAAAGGGCAATATTTACTTAAATATATATTCCAGTTTGGTAAGATTCTTTAATATGCCACTTAATATGATATGAACTATCTGTTGCTTAAGTGTTCATTTTGGGGTATAGTTTTCCTTTAAGTTGCAAGCCCTCAGAAGAATTAATTAAAGATGAAGTTAATTTCCTGATATAGGGAATTATACAGCAGAAAAGAAATGAAACAAAAATTAAGACAATCAATAAGGTGACACCGATCTGAGCTAAGATTTTTTGCCAACGGAGTTATACCAGAAGGTGGTAGTGCCATCACTTTGTTTGATTGCAACTTGTCGTTCATTAGTAGACTGACCTCCTAAGGTGGCGATGGGGTTTGATCGTTCATGGCGATGGAGTGTTGTATTGCTCTTGAAAAACTGGTAACAAATTGATCCCAAAGGGCTGTGAGTGTTTGGGTAACATATGCAGTTAAGGATTATCATAATTGGGAAAAATAGAAAAAGGAAAGTGCCAATTATGCACTATAGTGCATATTTTGTGGACTTCCTCATCATCATCGGTGGTAGGGGTGTGAGGTCCTGAGACGTCATCTTCGGGTCCTTCCGTGACGGATTTGGTGGTGGTGTCATGTTCCGTGTTGTCAGCTTTACTCAGTTCCGGCGTTGGAAGTGTTGGCGCGAGTTTCACTCGTGAAGCGTGGATCCAATGGTCGCTGGCATCGGTAAGGACTGCTGTCCGTGTGATGGCAATCACTGTGACTCGTGGGCCAAACGGGAATCCCCCTTTTCGATAGAGATGGAGCTGTCGAACCATAACAGGATCGCCTGGGCGAAATGGATGGGTCGGCTCCTGGGGGGGCAAAGGAAAAGACAAAGAAACATCATCATAGATGCCATTCAATGTAGTAATAAGATTACGTACATACTCCTCCTGAATTAGATTAAGATCAGTGTGTTGGATGACTAAGGGCCTTTGACCCAGGGAGTGGGAAATGGGCGTCCCATGACAATTTCAAAAGGAGATAATTTAGTAACTGAATGTGGTGTCATGCGTATTTCAGATAGTACTGCAGGTAAAAAGGACTTCCAATTAGTCCATGTGGCGGATGTGACTTTGGTGAGCTTATCCTTTATGGTGCGATTCATTCGCTCAACAACACTGGCACTCTGTGGATGGTAAGGAATGTGAAACTTCCATGTGATTTGTAAGGTGGAAATTAGACGCTGGAGGACCTTACTAACAAAAGCTGGGCCATTATCGGAATTAATTTGTTGCGGACAACCAAATTGGGGTATGATGTCATTAACTAGGAACTTAACAACGGTTTTGGCATCCTCGTGACGGCAAGGGAAAGCTTCTACCCAGTGAGAGAAATGGTTGGTAAAAATGAGCAAATATTCCTGTAGTTTGCCAATCTTAGGAATATGAGTAAAATAAACTTGCCAATGAGAAAAAGGTGCAATTGGGGGAGGCAAATTTTGGTGTACTTTGTGCGTTCCTAAGGTGTTGGCCCTAAGACAGGTGAGACAAGTTTTAACAAAGGTAGAACAATGCTGTCTGAGATTCTTTGCGATTAAATGTTTTTGCATTTCAGCCAAAGTGAGCTTAGAACTCATATGGCCAATGCCGTGAGCTTGAGAGATAAGTAGGGGTAAACTGTTTTTGGGGATACCCACTTTGCCTTGGATGGAATAAAGACCAAACTGGTCAAGGGTAAGATTTTGCTGTTCCCAAAAATGCAGGTCAGTCTGAGTGGCAAATGTTTGCAAATACTGTAAAATTTGACTGTCTGGACAACTCGGAGGTGTGTGAAGAAACATGGGGATGACAGTGGGAGTGGCAGAGGATGCGGTAGTTTTGGCAACCTGGTCTGCTAGGGCATTACCGAGGGAAATCTCATCAGTTCTGTTGGTCCCTACAATGGATAATTGCAATTTCGGAAGGAAGTTGGATGGCCTGTAAAAGATTATCAATGAGGGCAGGGTGTGCGATGGATTTCCCATCTGTAGTAACATAACCTCTTTGTTGCCAAATTTTGCCAAAATCATGAACTACCCCAAAAGCGTATCTACTGTCACTGAATATATTAACAGGGTGGTTGGCAAACAAGTGACAGGCCCTGGTGAGTGCTATAAGTTCTGCTGCTTGTGCAGAATTAACAGGGATAGACTTAGTCTCAAGTACAATATTAGGGAGTTGGACAACTGAATACGCTGCTTTGTAGGTGTCATCGGAAGGCCTGGAGCAGGAAACATCAACAAAAACGTTAGTGGCATGTGACAAAGGAGTGTCAGTTAGATCGAGTCGAGGTGAGGTAGAGTAGTGGATAGATTCAACACAGTCATGAGGATCGAGTATAAAAGCATTAGTAGGGTCAGACAGATGTAATAGAGCATGCAGTATGGCAGCAGGCCCTTGAGTGTTGATTGCGTATTTGATCTGTAAATTTGCAGTACCTAATAGAATAACTTCATAGCCACTTAATCTTTGGGAGGTCATGTGTTGGGTGGTAATGTTCTTCAATAGGTGTGTAACCTGATGTGAGGTGTGCAAAATAGTATTGTGGCCTATTGTGACAGACTGTGACAGTTCAACAGCCATAGCACTAGCTGCTAAAGCTCTGAGACACGCCGGCATCCCCTGTACCGGAAGCGGCATTACTTTGTAAAAATAGGCCACAGGACGAAAACTTCCCCCAGATTCTTGAGCACAGACCGCAGCCATGGTTTTACAGGTGTCCTTGACATACAAATGAAAAGGTTTAGCATAATTAGGTAAACCAAGCGCAGGTGCTGTAACCAATGTCTGTAGGAGAGAATGAAAAGCATTAGTCATTTGTTCAGTCCATTGTACGTAAGGTGGTGCATCCTTTTTAGTACATTGTCTTAAGATATTGTCAAAGTAAGAACAGTTCGGTATCCATTGACGGCAATAATTGACGATGCCAAGGAAGGACAGCATTTCCTTTGGAGTTTCAGTTTTTTTTTTAATCTTAGTCAGTGCTTGTACTCTCTTTGGGTTTATTTGTCTCTGGCCGTGGGAAAGAATGAATCCCAAATATTCAACAGTCTCAGCCCCCATCTGAGCTTTATGTTTAGCAACCTTATGACCCTCTGCTGCCAGATGTTGCAGCAGTGAGGTGGTATCATGGTGGTTAGCTTCCTGGCTTGGACTACACAACAATAAATCATCAACATATTGAAGCAGGACAGAACCATGGCCGGGGGCCCATGACTTAAGGGTATGCTGGAGCACCAGGGAGTAAGCCGCTGGTGAATCCACTAGGCCTTGGGGGAGGCGTTTCCAGGTAAGTTGGAACCCCTCAAAAGTAAAAGCCAAAAGTAACTGTGTCTCAGGGTCTACTGGAACCGAAAAAAATGCATTAGATAACTCCAAAACCGTGAACACCAAAGCATCACACAGAATGGAGGTAAGAAGAACCGTAATGTCTGGCACAATAGGTGCAATTGGTATAATTAGTGAATTAATAGCTCTTAAATCTTGTACAAATCGAAATTTGTTGTTTTTCTTAGGAACTGGATTGATGGGAGTATTGTAAGGAGACACAACACTAGTGAGGATATACTGATTAAGGAATATCTGTATTAACGAGTGGATACCATCTAACTTTTCCTGTGAAAGAGGGTACTGTTTTATGTATACTGGATGTGAGTGTGGTTTAAGTAGTGCTTTGTAAGGTGTACAGTCAACAAAGCCCACATCAAATTTGTCATTAGCCCATACAGACAGAATGGAAGGGTTAGTAAAAAGGTCGTTAAAATTTAGAAAAATAGAGTTAGTTTCGGAAACAAAAATATCTGCAGAAAGGCCCCATCAGGGGAAATTCTGATGGATTGAAATCCTAACTTGTGGAATAGATCTCTGCCTAACAGATTTTCGGGGCACCCAGGGATGAGTGTAAATGGGTGTGAAATGGTACGGGTAGAGCCTGGGCATACAATAGGTAAAGGTGGTGTTTGGAAGGTGGGAGTTAGTACCCCGTTAATCCCAACTGAAGGTATCAATCCGTGTCTGTCTCCCTCATAATATTTTGTATTAATGCAGGAGGTGGTGGCTCTCGTGTCCACTATAAATAATAAATCCACTCCTGCAACGTTTAATACAATGTATGGGTCTGCACTGGATGAGGATGAGATGACAGGGAAAAGTGGGGTACAACCTTCAGGGCAGCCCTATGTAGAACCTGGTTATACCCATATCTTTTTCTAATTTCGGGCATTTCGGGTATCTCAATTTTATCAGTATCTACTGTATCTAAGCCAGATAGGGGGAAGGCCGGCAATGGGTAGGCTGCAGCTTCAATCATACGGGGTGGGGCAGGGACAGGCATTGGTTGTTGAACCAATGGGGCTGCTTGGACTGGTGCTATAGGGGCAGCTTGGGGTACTATAGGAGCAGAAGCTACAGCAATGCAAATCTCGTCATCCTCCACGGTGTCTGGTTTATGTATCAAATTGGGGTAGATAGCCATGTAAGGGGGTGGGGTAGTATTAACAGTTTGATCACAGGTTGTAGAGCATTGTGAATTGTGTTGTTGAATAGTTTTAAAACACCAGTTTTTCGTGGATTGTAGTTCTTAGGGAGGGAAGGTGTAGAGTACCAACCTGGGGCAATCTTAAGCCAATTTTCCCCACCCGGTGTTATATATGTATAATCCCATTTAGGGTCACCTTCTTTCTTCTGAACACACATTTGATAAACTATATTCATATAATATAAATCATTAGCTCCATCACGTGGAAAAGGATTGTCTAGCTCTAAATGTTCACACCAACCTGCAAGATTATCTACCCAGGGGTCAACATAAAATCCTCCAGTAGGACTACATCTATACACATACTGTTTGCAAGTCTCATTAAGGAGGGGCGGTGGTAAATTTTTGAAGTCTTACCACCCATCTTGATTCAAGACAAGTACAGTCTACAAATAAGATTAGTAAGTATCAAAAAAAGAGAAAAAGAAGGTATAGGATAGACTAATTGGTGGTGTAATGATTAAATGTAACTCACAGTTTTCCTAACGAGAACTGTTTATTTGTTCTTATATTATAGGCTGACTCTCTGTTCCAGGTTTATTCACCTACTGCCTGGACTCATAAATCTAAACTTTTTGCAGGAAAGATAGCCTCGAACTCTGAACACGCAGAGTTTATACGTCTACGGTGTATAATGGGATAAGAATAGGCCGAGGAAGAGAAGTGAAATAGAGTCAACAGAAATATTGGTTAATCAATTATGTGGACTATCGAATTCAATAAAAAAACAAATATCTCAATACCTTAAATTCTTATCAAAGAACGTGTCATGTACGATTGCAACGAAACAGAGAAGCCAGGGCTGAACTGAGATCAAGGTCCCAATAATACCCGTTTAGCAACTCGTGATCACTCTTAACGCTGCAACCATTCACAGATATATTTTCAAACACAAATACACAAATACACAAATACACAAACAAGACAAGACAATAATACGCATGGAAAGATGAATCAGTCAGTAAGAAATGGTCTCCGTGCACAACCTGAGTATCCCTATTTTACTATACTACCATGGGATCTCTATAACCCATCTCAACCATACATGAGACAGTCTCAACCATACATGAGACACTTATTTAAACTGGTAATCATGCCCTTGTCTCAACCATACATGAGACAGTCTCAACCATACATGAGACACTTATTTAAACTAAAGAATCGGTCAATCGGAAAGAGCCAAAGGTAAGAGAAAACACTGTCAGTTCAGACAGTAATTCTACTTACCTCTGGATTTCCAGCCGTTCCACTTCTGACACCAGAAAACTGTTAGGGCCACTAAACTCCACTGTGCTATCCCTGCACTGTCCTTGCAGCTGCGAGCCGGCTCGTCTTATACTTGATGCAACGGTAAACCATCTGATATCATCTCTCCAAGCGTGCTGATCAGGGAACTTGCATTGAACGACACTGTAGGCTTGTGTGTTGCAAAACAAGTTCAGTTTATTATGGGTAGTACTACAACTTATATAGCCTAGTAAACAAAGAGATTCCATTGTGATGTCATACACAATGTGATTACCCTATATTTGGTAATGTTTGAAAACCTGAGTGGCTATAGTAGGTTTACACAGTCTACAACTTGTGTGTATTTGATAAGAAGCATACTTGTGCAATCAAGTGTTCAGGCAGGAAAAGACATTAGCCCCTTGCAATCCCTTTCATCTAGTCGGACTATTATTCTTATAACAGGCAATACAAAGCTTTGCAATAAATCTTATAATAATATATTTTGTAATTTTAGTTGAAAAAAAGACAGGCACACACACACAAATTCATTACTTAAGATCATCACATGCAAAATGTAAAGATATTATATATTGAAATGTACTTAATAAAGCAGTGTATTGATGTGATGATCCAGTTCTTGTGGATGAGAGTCTCACCACAGATGTGGAAGAAAATTGTTTCATTGCGGGAACTGGGCCAAACCAGAAAATATGAAATGCAAAAAAATAAATTACATTTCCTACAGTCCTACCACTCACATAATACCAGAATATGCCAGGCTGCACCTTTTAGACTGTAAGCTCTTATGGGAAGGGGCTTCTTTACCTATTGTATCGATTATTGAGTGTTGTTTTTGTATGTAATCTGTATGTTCAATGGAACATCTGTACAGCTCTGAAAAAAATCAACTATGCACCTTACATTAATTAAGGTAACAAACTGATTGTTTTATTTTAGTGGTATAGGGCTGTAAAACCCCTGGTCTGGTACAATGAGTTAAGAATATTCATTTCTAAAGAGATTCTTTTTTTAAGGATTTAGTTCTTCTTTAATGCACAAGCTCTCAACTTTGAATACTCATTGAATGACAGCTTCTCCATATGACAAAAGTCATGTAATCAGGCCTAAAATTGCACATGAACAGTTTGCTTCTGTATTCGGTGACAGCATTATGTGAGCCCTCTTGAGTTTTCTCATTCTAAACTTTTTTATTTCTCCGATTCTGCTATAAAGGAGAGAAAGTAACACATGCAACTGATGCTTGTATGTCATCTACTTGCTGTAATTTAACTGTTACTATGGATACATTGCATGTCATGGTGTCATTGTTCCAGTCCAAGAATATCTTTAAAAACCCCACAAACAGATAGAAATCAAGGTTTTCTGTTTACAGATTAACTAAATTTAAAGAAAAGCAGGAGAATCTTTTTTCAGATTTCTGAATATAATTTATTAAGCGGCTCAATGTGCAAAGCTGCCACATGGTTGTGCCCTTGTGTATTTTTGCAAACAATAAAAAGCACAGTTTAGTGGTACACGTATGGGATCTGTTATACAGAATGTGCAAGACCTATGGTTTTCCAGATAAGGGGTCTTCCCATAATTTAGATGCATACCGTAATCTATACAGTCAGGTTTCTAATAAAATGGTAGACATTTTTTAATCAAAGTATATTGGAGATAAGTTTATTTTTCAATAAAGAAAGTAAAAATGGGATTTTATTTTTTTGCCTTTACATCGCCTTTAAATCTAATCATATATGTTTCAGTAAGCCTGCAGGGTGGGGATAAAACAGACAACTATTGATGGCACTTGGCATTTGTAGGGTAAAGTCAATTGTTTTGCTGAAGTCAAGCTATTATCAGCTGGCTCAAATAGCTTTATTGTTGACAACATCCAACAATGAAGATGTTCCACAAATTGAATGTTTACTAACTGTTAAATTAACATTTTAATTGTATTAAAAACGTTACATATAATTTAAAAAGACACTCTATTATATTAGTATATAATATATTATATTTCATGCAATATGATATATTTTCACTATATTTATAAAGTTAATTAGGATGGCAACACTAATTTTGCATTACAGGCATGTAATATCTTATCTGAAAACCCATTATCCAGAAAGTTCCAAATTATGGGAAGGCTTTTGCCTATAGACTCTATTATTAATTCTAATTTCTAAGGATTTCCTTTTTCTCTGTAATTATAAAACATAAAATGGAAGGTATAGTGAGCTTTATTCACTTTTTTAAACAGACTGCTATTACTCTAAACATAACTGTACATTCCACACCTATAGTTCCATGGGGGCTGGTAAATGTGCAAACACTTTCTTGTTTAAAACAATGTCTTTTCATGTACAATCAGCTTTGATCAGATTGTTGGCCATGTTATTATAGTTACTGTTTTTATGGGTATTTTAAAAAGAAACTCAGCAGGCTTAAAAACTCTTTTTGATTAGGGATGGGCGAATATTTTCGCCTTGTTTCTCCGAAAAATTTCGCCCATAGACTTGTATGGTGTATGGTGTCGTGCGACAAAATCTTTTTGACGCCCATGTCATTGGGTCTTTCAGATAAAGGACAAGTGCTTTCTTCTCCAGTGGGACTTTGAGTTTGTTTCTGAGAATATATTAGGTCCCTGCCATAAAGAGTTTTCCAGGAATAAAATAACTACAAAGAATTGACACCAGTGGAAACATGGTGAACTAACCCCCAGGTATTTTATTAGTCTGCCACCTATTTCACAGGGATGCACCTGGTCTGGATACAAATAAAGTTGCAACATGTAGTATGATATAAATATAAAATACTGAAAACATATGAAGAATGCATATTTTGCCGGTGAACATATTCCTGTATTGCCATACTTTTTATTTTACAACTTATTTTACTGTCTTTTTACATTTAAAGTGAAATCAAACTACCTTAATTTAAGGTCATTTTCTACTGATGGTGTCATTATTGCAATTCTAATTATTTTTATTATCTTTAATTTAAATAGCACAGACATT
This sequence comes from Xenopus petersii, assembly GCA_038501925.1. NCBI lineage: Eukaryota > Metazoa > Chordata > Amphibia > Anura > Pipidae > Xenopus > Xenopus petersii. The sequence goes on along the minus strand of CM076673.1, from coordinate 71,178,911 downwards.
GTATTGTGTTTTACCAATTAAAAAAGGTTTCCATCTTGAAATACTAACCATGTGTTACTGTTTGTCCTGGCCTTTCTTTAAAAGCAGAAGCAAAAACACAACAGGCCCGTGTAAGTAGGTCTGCATCTTCTAAATCAAAATGAGCCATACATACACAGTGTTGGGTCCATAATTATAAGGCCAGTTTGGTGTTTCCTCATTAGAGTTACTAATTAATGCAGTATCACTACTGCCAGGGGCGCTCCGTCAATGAGGCGAGTTGAGGCACTCGCCTCAGGTGGTAGCGCCCCCCTGGTTGCCAGGTTCGGCAAAAATGCCAAAATAAATAAATAAAATAATTACAATGAGAAATTCCAAACAATTCATATTTGGTTTATCACTGAACACTGACACTGAATTTACCAGACAACAACATTTCTTATAGAAAGTATTACAGAGAACAGCAAGCTAAGTTTCTGCAATTTACACAGTGAATCATTATATGTATTTTGCTGGCATAATTGTAGTTGCAAAAATCCCCCATACATTCCCTTGCTTTTCTCAGATACCTGAAATATCATCAGAGTGAACTGCTTCCCATTTTGCTTCAAACCCTTTGTCGGTTCTCAGGTTTTCAAGCTTGTTGCTTGTGCTGATGATCACAGGAGGCTTTAGAAATCCACAGTAATTACCTAATATTTCAGTGGAGTAGAGGAAAACAGTTGTTAGCAGTGGATTAACAACTTGAGTTCAATTGAAGTTATTTCTTAAAAGGTTCACCTTTGCAGTGAAACCTTCACCTATACTGCCAAACTGTAAGGATATTTTTTTCTACGAAGATGAAAATTTATTTAGTATCAAAGAGAATCTTTGCAATGAGTTTACAACAGAACATTAGTGGATTCTGCTACTGACTAGGTTAAAATTTTGTTTTTTTTTCAAATAATTAGCTTTTATTTACATGGTGATATATTATGCAGTGCTTTACAAATACTGTTTAAAGGGGCAGTTCAACTTTAAATGAACTTTTAGTATTTCATTTCATTGTTTACATTTAGGGGGTTATTTATCAAAATCCGAATTGTTTTCTGAAATATACTCTAAATCCGCACAGGTTATTTCCCCTTATTTATCAATACATTTTCCCGAAAAAGTTTTTGGAACTGGAATTTTGTGGCGAAACTGTATTGATAAATAAGGGGAAATAACTTTGATTTTATGGGAAGGAGTGTTGCATCCCGAGCTGTTCGTTTAGTTAATATCAATGTTTACCTGTCACATCTGAGGTATCAGATACATTTATCATGTCTACACATGACCCAATATATCCGTCCACAGCAATCTCAGTAAATGGCAGTTTGACCAGAGATCCCTCTGCAATGGCGATGTCCCAGCTGCACTGAAGATTTGCAGGGTAGGCTTCGGGATAATTTTTAGAATGAATGACGCCTTTACGGCCATGCTGCAAAGCATTGCTGTCATATCCAGACTCCAGAAACAGGTACACAAAACATGCATGAATTATTCAATACAACCTTCAAATTCTTTTCATTGTTCCCATAATAACCCATATGTCAAGATACTCTACCAGGAGGCTGACTAATGGTTCATTCTGATTACCATAAGAGGAGAAAAATAGTCAGAGCTGTAAATTATGCTCTTTTAGTCCTCCATTGTGTTGTGGCAATAGCTTAACCCTCTTCCTGCAAGTGTTTCTCTGTCAATTAAATAAAGGTGTAAAGGTAAAGGTGAATTTGTGAAAAGAGCATTTATGCATTTTTCCTGTAATGTAATCAATACTTATATTGATTTGTAGTAATGCAGAATTGTTTTTTAATAAGTTGCAAAGTTGCCCGTAGGAGTTAAAGTGCTTAATGTTCATTCTGTTCAAAGAAATTTAGTGTTAGACCCATGATAAAAAAGGGTGAATGCTAAAATGCTTGTGGGTAGAACCCTGTAGAATAAAATAAACTTTATAATGCATCAGTTGCTCACTTTATAATTAAATTGTTCACATTGTAATTAAAATATGATGCTGTTAAAGATGAAAATATTACTTTAAAGTTTCCCATGGACACGCCCTAGAGCAGTAGCGATATTTGATATGTGTAGCTTGTTGCTGAATGTTACTTAATTTGCTTAAATCTATGCTGGAAACTTTGCACTAACCAATAAAACAGTTTGAAGTAGTGGAGAAATGAGGAGATAGTGGTAGCAGGTATATTCCCTTGGAATGAGCTGTATGTGGCATGGAAACCATGCCTTCTCTGTCTGATGTGAAACGTATAGTACAACTAGTATGTGTCCAGATGAATAAACTGGTCCAAGAATCTGTCTACCGCAAAAGTGCACTGTAAAAACAATTATATTTATCATTCCCTTGAGCAGTCGTATATAATATAAATCTATTTTGTTATGTTACAAAGTTTAATCATGGAAATATTCTGTATAATATCTGAAATTATCAAATTATTCTTCATTATTCCCCTCTCAGCGATTTTCTCTCTGCAAACAGGCTTAAAATTATGTTTTTTTATGGACAGTTACTGGGGGCTCCCTTTACCTTGAGGATGAAAACTGGCAGTAGTGACAAACTAAGTAAGCGGTAGTGAAGAGTAAATTTACTTTTGATTATTCAGAAACATTACAGAATAAATTAGTTGAATGTATTAGAAATTTCTTGCATCATGTTAAAAACCCATATATCCCATTTCTGTTTTCATAAGAGTACCCCTTTAAATAATATGTCAAAAAGTCACCAAATTGCTTTCATTATAGCTTACTGATGTATTTTTGGGACTTTTAGTTAAGCAAAGCAATATGCTGGAAAATAAATATATAATTATGCTAATTACACAAGGACTTCAAAATGTAATGTGTTCCATGCTTGTGTGCTGGCCTTATGAACTTAATCTAGAGAAATACTTGACACGGGCAACATTAAGTCTGGGACCCTCTCCCCCCCTTTTAACTCACTCTCCCCCTTTTATTAAAAACACAGCCAAACCTTTTAAGTAGATTGAAAGGCCGCAGCCAAATTGATAAAACATAAATTTACAATAAAATAGCTTTCATATTTCAACATATAACATTAGGACAACTAGCCAGCAGACTCTCCACCTCTAGCCTCTCTTGGCTGCTACCACGTAGATCCCCTGCTAACTATGGTATCTAAATCCTGAGGCTAGTTATTGTGACACTGTATGTTGTTACAAATGATGCACAGTATGATAGGGAGGTTGTAATAGTTACCCTATTAAAATGTTTATATGCAAGGAATTTCTATAATAGTCCCCTTTTGTACCTGCCTTGCCAATCAGATATGTTTGTAAATTGGTTGATAACTGCATGGATTCTTGCTTGGACACATGGGTCTCTGTAGCACAGATTTTGTATTTCAGCAGTTGAACAGGTATAGGAACTGTTATCCAGATTGCTTTGGACTAGGGGGTTTGCAGGTAAGGGATGTTTCAGTAATTTGGATCTTCATGCCTTGTCTACTAAAAAATCATTTAAATATTAATTAAACCCAAATAGGATTGTTTTGCCTCCAGCAAGAATTAATTATATCTTATTTGGAATCTAGTGCAACAAGCTGTTTTATTATTATTATAGAGAAAAAGGAAATTCTTTAAAAAATTGATTTATTTGATTAAAATGTAGTCTATGGGATATGGATTTCCCATAGCTTTCCTTTATTGTGTGTATCTTGGTTAAATAGTGGGAAGTAATTCCTCCTTTTACAAATCCTAATTTGCATCTGTATAAGTGTATTGAAGCAACCCACAAGGGGAAGTCAAGTACATCTCTGAATAGAATAATCTTGTAAATAGGACTTACTGGGTGTCTGATAAGGAAGAACATGTTGAAACATAGCACACACAAAACATCATTGCCAGAGCAAATTAAGAGAGAAACAAAATAGAACATACCTAGCTTGCATGATCCTTTGGTGTCTCCATCATAAATTTCTGCCGCATCTTTGCAACCAGCCGGTTCTGCAGGTTCTAGGTCAAATGAAATGAAGGTCAATTTTATCTTGTAGCCCAAAGCAATTAAAAATTTCAACTGCAATAATCATATAAAATAAATTTTTATTGACTTGAATGGTACAATGTGTTTGCTTAACCTTTCAGATATATATGGCACTTGCAGATGGAGCCCCTTACCTGTTCAGTTACCCACTGGATACCCATAAGAAGATTTTAGTGTCAGCTGGACCCTGGGCTAGGGTAGAGGTGCAGGGTAAAAGGGGGTCTCAGGAAGAACCTGTGTGGGGGGAATTTTATACTGGGGAGATTGAAAAGGTCTAATTATATCACAGAGAAATTGCACCCTGGACTGCTATATGATGGAAGCAACACTTTTGCAGTGGTAGGATTCTCACATTCTGAAACTTAAATTTAAGAATGTAATTATAGTACTTAATACTATTAAGTATAGGGTTGCCAAAATTAACGAACTGTAACATCATTGTCACCATCTGTGCATTATTAGCCAGTAATTATACGGTATTTTATTATTTTGTCCTCAATGTCAGAACATAAAAACATCACTATCTAACTGTGTGATACAGAAATCATCCTGAGCCATTATTACATTAATCACAGCATGGCCTACATAATTATATAACATGATTGATTAGAATATAATTACGACTTTTTTTCAACAGGATACATTCTAAAGTATAAGATCAAATTGCACCTAGTCCCAATTCCCTTATTCCATGTGTTCAAGTCAAACGCATTTCATGGAAATCCTTCAACACGCACACAATGCACAGAGAACAGCTATGTTTGATCTAGAGTAATTACCTGGTCGATGGCATCGTTCTTGTATATGCAAGCTGTTGTGTCAGGTGTTCCAAACTCCCCTGTGTTCCCAAGCAAATGTCCTCCTCCTCCAACAATTCCTGCACCACAAATAATTTAAATTATTTCACCCCTTAACCGCTTGTTTTCCACAGCCAAGAAAAGACACAGTTAAACTCATAACATAACTTACTTCGCAACTTGCATAATTGATAATACAGGATTTGATGATAATTTTGTAAAGGTAACACGTTGAAAGATCTGCTTGTTTAGCATTGCTGTCAATAGAAATGATATTTGCCTTATTTTTCGCCTTGGGAACCACAGTTCAACAGGTCAATTGGAAGCAAGTGACTCAGTGGATATCTTGATCCCCTATCATTTATTAATTAGTAAGGGCATTGTTTTGGGTAGAACATGTTTCAATATTTTTTACATTTCTAATTGTATACTTGAAACAGACTAAAATTTTCTGGATTTTGCTGTATTTTCTGTGGACAGTGTGCACAAATTCAAGTTCAAGTGGTTTGCCCTACAGTATACAATTAAAACTTTTTAGCCTGCTACAAAGTGTCATTAAACATTGCCCTTCCTCAAAGGCCATTTGAATGAGCAATTTATTTAGATATTGTTGGACAAGCCATCTGTGTAACATTGCGAATGCTATATAGCTAATACTGGCCATTTGGATTTAATTACTGACCTGTGTGTTTGCGGCTCTATTGAGCGTTTTTCTGCAAATATACAGACTCCACCACTAAGAGTACTCACTAATCCCTAATATTGAGTTCACACTTTATAAATTGAATATTCATACAGAGGTGTCAGGAGTGTTAGAGCCAATTACTAGAAGAGTTCAAGCAGTTAAAACTGCTTAAGTGTAACAGCCAATCAAATAGAACTTCAGTGGAGAGATTGACAGGCTGAAGTCCTCAAGCAGACTGCAGGCAGGCGAAGTCAGAAGCAGGCAGAGGTCGGTAGGCAGGCTGAAGGCAAGCATAGTCAGAAGCAGGCAGAGGTCGGTAGGCAGGCTGAAGTCGAACGTAGCCAGAAGCAGGCAGAGTTCGGTAGGCAGGCTGAAGTCGAACGTAGTCAGAAGCAGGCAGAGGTCGGTAGGCAGGCAGAGATCAACGAAGTCAGGAACGGGTCGAGGTCAAACACAGAAAATCAGAATATCAGCGTGATGCAGCGTGATGACGCGAGCGTCAAACATTACGTGCCCGCGTCTTATCGTGGCGCGTGCACATAAACGGTTATGCGCGGCCGCGCAAAGACGCGCGCACAGGCAACAAGCGCCGAGAATGTACAGAACCCTGTACACCCCTGCGCACAAGCGAAGGCTTAACTGCGCCCAGTGGTACCTTACAAGAGGCAATGAGTGTGCGAATATTTACTTTGGACAATTTTTTGGCTCTCAATGCTACTTGGGATGTTGTGTGCACCACAAATCCTGGGATTTATTTTCCTTATATGACTACCAAGGATTTGTTTACCTCTATATAGGTTGCCTGCCTTTATCGCATCATTTATGTGCTCATATTATACATCATATTGTGTAGGTCGACTTACCATTGTGTCTCCTATATGCAGATGGAACAGCATTTAATTGAACTTGTTTGCATGCAATTTCCTCACACCTGATTTACAGAATTGGTGGATGGGGAGTATTATGGCATGGTGGTGAATAAATATTGCCTTTTTACTCTTATGTGTGATCATTTACAATACCACAGAATCTCTTGGGCACATGGTTTAGGGGTTGAGTCCCAATTTGTGTGCACATATGTCTGAGCTATGGCACATTCATTTTGTATATTGTAGAAACAAGTTATACATATACATATTTGGCACTCTTTCTAATGTACAGCTGGAAACATGAGGTTCTTTGGTTATCTTTTCCTATCATCATCTGTTATTTGCACATTCTCTTACACAAGCAATTTTGGTAAATACTGATATTAAAATATGTCATTTTGGGGGTTGTTTATTAAAACTTGATTTTTTTATACACAAATTTGAGGTTTTTTTCACAAATAAACCTCGAATTTTTAAAGAAACATTTGTAGAGAAAAAAACCTCGAATTTTTCAAGATTAATTGTTCCCCGAAGCTGCTAAAACTCTGAATCCAAAAATGATCCATCTAAAACCTGTCAAATTCATGTAATAGTCAAGGGCAGCTGTCCCATTAACCAGTTTTTTTAGATTTTTAGATCAACTTTTTTAGTAAATTAGCCAAAGTCATGGACGGGAGTTTGGTCCAGTTCATTCTGATAAAATATGAGAATTTCTTTTTAGTAAATAATCCCCTTGGTGTTCTAGTACAGGAATGGGACCAATTATCCAAAATGCTCAGGACCTAGGGTTTTCCAGATAACAAATTTTTCCATAATTTGGATCTTTATACCATAAGTCTACTAGAAAAACATGTAAAAATTAAATAAACCCAATAGACTGGTTTTGCTTCCAATAAGGATTAATTATATCACAGTTTGGATCAAGCACAATGTATTGTTTTATTATTATAGAGAAAAAGGAAATCATTTTAAAAAATTTGGATTATTCGAATACAATAGAGTCTATGGGAGACAGCCTTTCCATAATTCGGAGCTTTCTGGATAACGGGTTTCTGGATAACGGATCCCATACCTGTAATTTTATTTCAGTAATACAGCAATGTCCCTCCAGCTTGAACTTCCACTGCACATCTAGTAGGGTAAGGACAGATTATTGGTTCAGTGTCAGATGGCACCTAAATAATACTGCCTTTGCAGTTCTTCATAAGTGAAGTAGGAGGAGTGAAGCAGGAGAATCCGTCCTAAATGATGTAATTTTTACAATACTATACTTTCTTGTGTTATAGAAGTGTATTTATGTGCTGACTATGATAGTCATATTTAGTGATGGCCGAATTTATTCCCACGATTCACCGCCGGCAAATAAATTTGCGAAACCACCACAAAAATTTACCAGCGGAAAAAAAATGGACGCTGGCGTCTGGTTTTTTTTTTGGGCGCCTGGCCAATTTCTCCAAAAACGGATGCCAGCATACAAAAATATGGATGCCGGCATCAAAAATGAGATGCCGGCGACATTTTAGCAAATTTTTCACTGTTTCGCGGGAAATTTGCTAATTTTTCGGCAAAGCAAAGCGTCCCAAATTCGTCCATCACTGGTCATATTATACATAATTATCCAGCATCTGCTACACTTTAGGGTACATATTTCTATCGATGACAATTCTCCTTTAATGGATAGAATTCAGAAAAGAATTTGAAAAATAGTTAAAAATAAAACTGTTAACTGCCAATATAAACCAGAATTTTTTTCAGTGACTCAGTATAATAATCAGTAATGGAATTCAGCAGCATGTAATTATAGACCTACTATAACAGAGCAAGATAAATCTAGGCTAAAACTTTGGGGGTTATTTATCAAAATCTGAATTTTTCTGATTGTTTAAATATAAAAAGTCAGAGCAAACTAGTATCCACAATTTGGCCTTATTTATTTGACACCTGAAAACAGGAAAAATGTTAGCTTTCGTGGAGTCAAACCCTGAAAACTCCGAACATTTTGTGAGGGTTAACACATCTTCAAATGGTTAAAGGGACATCTGCCATTGATTTTTACACAAATTGAGCAGGTTTTAGTTGGCATATTTTCAGATTCGGACTTGGAACAGCTTCGGGGCATAATAAATCGTCTTTTTTACCATGACTTTTTTAGGTTTTTGGCTTCAAAACAGATGCCACGAAAAAATCAAGCCTTTAAGTATGAGAGATGTAAAACAGTCTGTGTAATACCAGCTGTCCAGCACATTAATACGCAGTTAATATTTGTTTTGGTGCTGTGATCAGTAACATTTACTGAATCCTGACTGAGAATATTCTTCAGTTATCTTGTACATTAAAATACATTGATAATTGGATTCACTTATTTTTTCCTTGCTTTCACTTGATACATTGTTGAAACACTTTTGCTGACAAAATTACCTGCATTTCACAGTACATGGTACATGGAATATAATAAAACATGTTAATTAATCAAGCTCTATTGTTTGATGTGCATATATATATTGAATGTATAATGTGGCAAATACAGAATTTGAAGGAAACCTTGAGTCATATAGTATTCCAGGGCTGAATGCCATATTTCAGTTTTTTATCCTTTCTGGTTTTCCACTTACTGATTTTGAGAAAAGTACAAAAAGCACAAAAAGGTCTATTTTTTTTTTTTTTTTTTTTTTAAATACAGTATATCAGGACTTACCTATAGTTTTACTTGGATCTATTGCTTCATATTGAGGCTTAAATCCTTTGTCTGTTGTTTGACTGTTACTTTTGAAAGATATAAAAAGTCTATTTCCAATTGAAACAAGTGGCTTGTGAGTTGAATGCCCACAGTAACTATTTGTTAAGATTAATAAATATCATTATTAGACAATAATGGTATACAGAGTAATACACCTTTTTTGCATGTGCAATTTAACATTAATAAAAACATGCAAAATCTTGTGTACAACAAAACATAAAACAACAGCACATATTCCATTTCTTCAGTAATGTAACTTTAAGGGAAGCAGACCCCTACAGTCACAGGGACGTGGTAGTGTGACAGGTGGCCAGTGAATGCAGCGGGCCCACATGGGCCCCCGGGAATGTCAAATTACACCCCTGCATGTCTGTTTATAAATATAAAATATGCAGAGAATGGGGTCATAAGGTCTAACTCTAAATAAAAATGTCTGTCAGACTATAGACAAGTGCATGGACCTTAAATCAGATTTGAGCAACAGGGAACTAGAATTTATTTGATAAGACAGATACTATTATTACTGACAGGTGGTGAGATAAAATTTTAAAAATTTGCATGAGGTATAATAGCATAGCAATCATTTATGTTACATTTATATTACATTGCCCCTGTTGTGTTTCATTATCTTGGCCCCTCAACCTAACAGTTCTGTTACTTCTTTAAACTATTGATTTCCAAAAATAGATAAACCAGAATAAAAAAGATCGGTAGCAAAAGATTATCACAGTTTTTGTAGGTGTTTAATTATGTATACAGTATGTGGCCACAATTAAGCAATTTATTTTTTATTTCAGAGGCTTGCCTGACTCATTTTACAGTTGTTTTTCACATTGCAGAGCAGTGATCCCTAACAGTGGCTCATGAGCAGCATGGTGCTCACCAACCCCTTGGATGTTGCTCCCAGTGGTCTCAAAGCAGGCGCTGACCTTTGAATTCCTGGCTTTGAGGCAAGTTTTGGTAACATAAAAAAACACATGTACTGCCAAACAGAGCCTCCTATAGGCTGCCAGTTTGCATAGGGGGTACCAAATAGCCAATCATAGCCCATATTTTTCATCACCAGGGTCTTTTTTCATGCTTGCATTGCTCTGCAACTCTTTTTACATTTGAATGTGGCTCACTGGTAAAAAAAAAAAAAAGGTTGGGGACCCCTGTTATAGAGTGTAACTATGTTCTATAAGCCATTGGGCAGACAAATTTTGATCTTTCTCGTATTACTATTTGCCTCCAAATTAACGCCTGATGAAAAAATGTACAACCAGTAGAGTTGTTGTACCTTGACCATTATAAATCAGCATTGCTTGGGCAAGCATCTATTTGACTATGCAAGGTGCCCGGGGAAAGGGTTAACAGTTAAGAGATTGGCTCCATATTTTGGTGGTGGCTAGGTAGGGGAAATAATGTAACAATGTTCAAGTGCCCAGTTTTAAAACCATATGATCCCCCTCCTCCTTGCATTAGGTTTACTTTAGGCAGGCTGGTGGCATGAATAGATGCCAGCTGTTATCTAAGCCAAATTGGTCCAACTTTTTATGGAATTGCTACATTATTTGACCTACCTAATATTTTCCATGCAGTGGGCAGACATCAATTTGAGGACCCAATCATATTAAAATGATGGGTGGTTCAGGAACAGTATGGGGCAAATTTACTTATGGTCGAATATCGATATTCGACTGTCGAAGTTAAATCCTTCGACTTCGAATATAGAAGTCGAAGGATTTACCGCAATTCGTTTGATCGAACGATTAAATTCTTCGAATCGTTCCATTCAAAGCATTTTAATCCATCGATCGAATGATTTTTCTTCGACCCAAAAAAGATAGCAAAGCATATGGGGACCTTCCCCATAGGCTAACATTGACTTCGGTAGGTTTTAGGTGGCGAACTAGGGGGTCGAAGTTTTTTTTAAAGAGACAATACTTCCACTATCGAATGGTCGAATAGTCGAATGATTTTTAGTTTGAATCGTTAGATTCGAAGTTGTAGTCGAAGGTCGAAGTAGCCCATTCGATGGTCGAAGTAGTCAAAAAAAAAACATTTGAAATTCAAAGTTTTTTTATTCTATTCCTTCACTCGAACTAAGTAAATGGGCCCCTATGTGTTGTGTGGTTGAAAGGGTGCAGAATTGATACAGGGGGTTCATACAATTCTGAGGGTAGCGCTAGTGGAGGGGAGTAAGAGGACCAGGTCATGATTATGCCACCTTCCCTGTCAGTACTTGGCAGCATGTAGTCTACTCCTTTAATGGAGACCACTGAGATGGTTGTACGACAAAGCTTGGATTTAAACGTATGTGGTGGCTACTATTACCAGAGCAATAGTGAGGAGCAAGAGGAGTCTGTTTCTGTGATCGCTAGTGGTGAGCAGATTTGCAGACACAAAATATTTTTTAATGTGCTGTGCCAGTACATCAGATATTCTCTGAAGAAACAGGATATTAAAAAGGAGAATATGTTGGAGGAGGAAAAAAGCATCATGGGTAGAGTCCTAAAAGCTTTAATAAATGTTACATGCTTTCTGTATCGATGCTAGTGTGTTAGCCACATAACAGCTACAATACTACTCAGTAATAAATTTAGAGGCTTAGATTAATGGTCCCAAAAAGCTTTTACTTATTCTGGTAACACTGGAGGGTTCTATTTTCAATTTAGTAAGGAGAGCAGTGTGTAGGAAAGACCAAAATGCAATTGTGACAGTTGAGGAGTGTTATCAGACATAAAAGTAAAGCAGTACAAAGCACCTTATAAGCAGTTTCACCGAAGGATATATGTAGTACTTTATTTCTGTTTATGTAAAATAATACCTAATATCTGTGTTTTGGTTATTTCTGTAGTTCAATGTGTTTTGAGCAAATTAAATTTGTATAGGAAAGCCCCGGAGCTATAAACGCAGGGCGTTCATGACAAGGGATCCGAATGAACAGCAGCCAGATTACACTGGTTTATATTTAAAGATTGGCAGAATCACATGTAGCTGTGATTGGAATTGGAGAGGGAATGAGTTAAAGGAGAAGGAAACCCTTTCGGCACAAAACCCCTCACCCTGTAGGCCCCCCTCGCCTACCTCCCCCCCAGGAAAATGCCCCTAAGTTGCTACTTACCCCTAGGTGCTGGTCCTCTCCCATGGAGTTCGCAGGCGCCATCTTCTCCCATGCGGTCTTCTTCCTGGATTCCCCAGCGTTTGGCGGCGCATGCGCAGTAGGAGCATTTGCCGGTTGGACTCTACTCTGCATGCGCTGAAAGTCACAAATTTTTCCGATTTCTTTTTTTGTGCCGAAAGGGTTTCCTTCTCCTTTAAGGCAGGGAAAAGCTGGGGGGGGGGCAGAGTAGGACAGGGATGTGATGTCAGGGGAAGAAGCAGTGCACCTCCTTATCTTCTAAGCAGGTAGAAACATCTCACCCACCCTCCCCTATTTTTGCAAATTTTGTGAAATGTCAGGAGTTTCTCTTTATGTTCTTATATTATATATTAATAAGCAAATGCGGATGTATTTCTGCATGTACTGTTATATTGTGGTTTTGATAATGTTATACAGTATAAACAAGAGATCGTATGCATGTTTTTATACATGTTAAATGAATGTCAAATGATCCAGGGAATGTTTCCGATTGCCATTAGGTTCATTAAGGAACTTTTTCCCTCTTGAGGCAAGGCATATTTTGCAGTGGCTTCAGGTTGGGTTTTTTGCCTTCCTCTTTATCAAAACAGTGGCTATATGATAGTACATTTTACATTTTTGTCACAGCAGTGGTAGGACGTTGCCAGAGTACTGCACAGGTAGATTTAGAAGAGGGAGAAAGGAGGTTCTCTCCTGTGACTGCACATTGGGTTGATTGATACAGACGCTACTAATGCTTGTGCTAGGTGACAGCCTGCTTGAATTTTCTATCATCGACACACTGCAGATTCCGGTCCGACAGCAGGGCTGCTGAACTTCTCTCATGGTGGGAGATGCAGCTCCTGCTCGTGGCAGAGTTTGCAGCCATCCTTTCTGTAGGTAGAGGCAGCCTAATACTCAGTGGTGGATATAATGACATAGTACTGATCTCAATTAAGGAGCGGCAAAGCATAGTTGAGATCTTTTATGGAATTCTGGCTTTGAATATTGCCTTGGGGTGAGGCTGGCAAGGTCCTATTTATTTGATAAAATGTTAAATACTGTGGCCATTTTATACCATTTCTGACTCCTGGTGTTTTATTACGGTATGTAACAATGGGGTACAATGGGTAGGATGAAGGCGAAGTGTCAATTGAGGAGAATTAAAATACCTTTCTTTTTTAAATACAATGTTTAATTAAATTGCACCATAACATATTAAGAAGCATGTAAATTATGCATGTGGGACATTGTGTTTAATCATTTTAGCATGGTTCTTTTTTTTCTAAGAAAGCTAAGGTGTAGCACTGCAAATCTCATTCTTTGCAGAGAATTCCTTAGATATTTTGTAGCATTAATTTGCAAGGTATGCCCCTTGAGACTTACATTATCCTGCTCCAGCTATTCCTTGACAGGCACATATGGAAGTGTTTTGCAGATTTAAAAACATCAATATTCCCAAAGCTGGAGATATTGTGAATTCTTTTTATGGAGTATCTGTAATTCTTAAGGGAGTTTCTTCCCCATGAATATTTTTTCTTGCTATTTTGTACTTGTTGTTAAATGGCAAACTCCCAGTATGCTTTTACAGCTGGCTAGTGCACTCATAATATAGGGAAAAATTAGCTGGTTCCACATAGCAAAGGGCTGGTATGGAATGAACACAAATATAAACAATGAAAAGATTAATAATAAAACCCAATCCTCAACAGATTTTTTAGTAGTGTCTACGATCAGTGTCCAAAGAAAAAGCAGGGCAGTAAATAAATGTTCATTCCAAATCCCACCCTAACTGATGTTCATGCTGGGCTTTTGGGTATATATAAATATCCCCCCCCCTAAATCTCACCCAAATTAGCATTTTCCCCATGTTTGTACGGTTACTATACTGTAAAAATATACAGCACAGCATATGCAGTAGTGCTCTTTTAAAATTTTTCCTTTTTCTCTGAAATAATAAAATCTGGTACTATGCGGTCCTTACAAAATTCTGTAGAAATTGTCTGTAACCATTATCACTGAGAATATTCTTGTGACAAAATTAATGCTGTTCGCATTTTTAGTAAGTTGCGATGACACAAATTAGTCTTGCGATAAGTGGAATTAATTATGCAAGTGTTGCAGTTTGTTTCATGGTTATTTCTGGTGAATTGCAAGTTTTTTGGCTCTCATTTAGGTTAACTGCATAATCTGCATAATAATAATTTTTTGGCACTAGTTCCAATGCCAAACTAATGAAAAAAAAAAATAAAAAAAAAATAAAAATATATATAGATATAGATATATAGATATATAGATATATAGATAGATATATATATATATATATATATATATATATATATATACATAATTTATTGCCAGTTTATATTGTATTATTAAATATACTTATGGGCAATTAAGTACAATCAGTTTTCCCATTATATTAAATTTTCTTGATAAATTAACGAAAAATACATTTAGGGGCAGATTATCAAAGGTCGAGGTGAATTTTTGAATGGATAAAATTTGAATTTCGAGCTATTTTTTGTGTACTTCGACTAGGGAATAGTCCAAATTCGATTTGAATTTGAAAACCAAAAAATCGACCAAAAAAAATCTTTGACTTAATTTTCAGTTGGTCTTTTTGAATTCAAATTTCGAATGTTTTTTCAAATAGAAGTTCGACCCTTGATAAATATGCCCCTTACAGTATATGTATCATCATTCTTCCCCAATGCAATCACTAATTGTCTCTGCTTATGTACAAAAAAACTGACTTTACTCCTCTTTTACTGTACAATTTCAGTTTTACATCTCCTCTACAACTCCTCTTTTACAATCTTTTTTTCACATAACACCACTCTCTGGGTGGCGATAAAAACTTGTCTATATTATTCTGGTGATAATCGTTAGCAAACCTTGCGAGACAACTTACATAGCATGAATGTGATAATAGGCCTTACTATACAGTATATATATTTGCCAGATTATTCGCAATAACAGAAGTGCTCGCACTTTAGTAAATTTGCTTTTGCAGATTTTTTTGTGGCACAGGCTATTATAGCTGCTTATCCACCTTAGTAAACTGACTCCTTGGTCATAACTAAGCTGCATTAATCCATATTGGTGGCAATCCTATTGGGTTTATTTAGTGATCCAAAATTACAGAAAGATTCTTTATCTGGAGAACCCCAGTTTTCAAGCATAAAAAAAATGAATATAAAGATCCTATACTTATACAGTACATACAAATTCACCTGCTCTTTTATTCTTCCACACATGAATAGTATTTTCAAGCAATAATAAACACTGACAGTCAGACTTTACATTTACCTTAAAAAACTCACAAAGTGAAGATAAAAATATCTGCTTAGCAGAAGAGTGCTACAAAAGGGGCCTTTTCTCTTGTCTGGCTGCTTAGATTTAACTCAGTCAGACATGTCAGTTCAGTCAGAAGGAATGTCAGTAAACAAACTAAATTCAGAAGTCTGTTGCAGTTTCATAGGAAACAATGGTCACTACAAAATAAGAAAGATAAGCAGAAGCCATAACTAATGTATCAGGCAGCTAGCGTAATGGCTCAGGAGGCTTTGTGCGTAATGTTCTGTGAACATCAGCTTCAAGCATTTCTTGGAGCGCATGGAACACATAAGGAAAAATATCAATAAAATATCCAGCTTCTGTAATGCTGAAATTAAACTGATCACCCTGTAGTGTTTAACAGCAGCTCTTTAATGAAATGTTTATTATTTATTCATGTTTATTGCTATATAGCAGTGCTAACATTAAAGGGCACCCTCTATAGCAGGCCAGATTGTATCCTATCCCAACCTTTTCTATTTGCCACATTCAAATATAAAAAAGTTGACAAGCATAAAAATACACAAGTATAATAAATTTCCCTGGGGTGCCAAATAAGCGCTCTGTTTGAGTATTTGATAGCCTTTGTGTGGACTGGCAGCCTACAGAGGGCTCTGTTTGGCAATTGTGATTAGGGATGGGCGAATTTTTTCGCCTAGTTTCGCCGAAAAAATGACGCCCATAGACTTGTATGGAGTTGTGCGTCAAAATAAAAAGACGCGCGATAGAATTTAATGGGCGTCGGCGTCATTTCGCCGGCGGCGAATTTTGACGAAACGAAACGGGTCAAATTCGCCCATCCCTAATTGTGATGTTTATACAAATGGCCTGTAGATGGTCACTGTGCTCAGACATACTGTGCATACTTCCTGGTAGCTTAAAAGTGAAAGCTTACTGTTGTGTAATGCCTGCATGAGAGCCTGCTAATAAAGCACTGTTAAACTCTACTCATCCTCGGCTACCCAAAACATAACAAATGGCGACAAGGATGGCTCTTCTACCTCTGCAGCAGTCTGCACCTTTTCTTCCAAAACCTGGTGAGCCTACCATACCATTTACTGCTTGGATCCGTATGTTTGAAAATGACATTATTGCTGCTGACCAAGGGGAGATTTCTGCTGCTAGAAAGCGTGCTTTACGTATTCACTGCCTGGGAGCAGAGGGACAGCGTATATTCTATACATTACCTGATAAGGATATATATATGTATATATGTAAACTCTAAAACTTGCTTGAAGCCGGCACAGCACGTATAAAGGTTAAGTGTGCCTGGGTGCAAAATGCAAACAATAAGATAACTATCCCAAATAAGGCATGCACTCACCGGTCTTATCCAAGGTGAAAAAAAGGTGTTTATTCAGCAAAAAACTGCTAACGTTTTGGCTAGTACTCTAGTCTTTCTCAAAGTGTATGTGTATATATGTATATATTATTTATAAGTGTGTGTGTTTGTGTAATGAAAGACTGAGGTATAATTTATATTAAACATACTGAAAAACCCTTTTCACCAACCCTGTTTCCCCTATTACAATCCTTTAAAGGGTACAATAAATTACATTTTGATATGTCACAAAGCATCAGGTATAATAGCAAGGAGTGACACATTAAGGTCAATAACTGAAAAAACCCTCTGTATCAATATTTCAACATGAAATAAAAATTGTGAACCTTTACTGTCACATGTAATGAGTACAGGTTTGTCCTCTCTCTCTCTCTCTCTCTCTCTCTCTCTCTCTCTCTCTCTCTTACTTTGCCGCCTCCTAAACCATTTAACATCTATAAATCATTTTAAATAGGACACAGGTAGGAATCTTGTGCCATCACAAGGACTGCATTCCCATTTTCTCTGCACATTTGATTTAATTCACCTTGTCTTTATCAGATATCTTTTTAAAAAAATGTTTTAGTTCCAAACTTTAAGTGGTTAACACTCAAGACAAAATAAATAAAATAGAAAAATGAAATGGAGGGTGGAAAAGAGGAAGTACTTACCCTGGTTGCATCACCATTGTCTAAAATAATAGTTATATTTATTAAGCTAATTCTAATTCTAATTCATCATTTTAAATAGGACACAGGTAGGAATCTTGTGCCATCACAAGGACTGCATTCCCATTTTCTCTGCACATTTGATTTAATTCACCTTGTCTTTATCAGATATCTTTTTAAAAAAATGTTTTAGTTCCAAACTTTAAGTGGTTAACACTCAAGACAAAATAAATAAAATAGAAAAATTAAATGGAGGGTGGAGAAGAGGAAGTACTTACCCTGGTTGCATCACCATTGTCTAAAATAATAGTTATATTTATTAAGCTAATTCTAGTTTTTATTTCAATAAATTTTTATTGATTGAAGCAAAAATTTGTACAGAACATTATTTCCAATAAACATCTCAAATATACATATGTTGACATGACATATCATAAGTGACATATGTTGTTACAGTCGGTGTAGAGATATTACCATGATAACAACAGCATTTTAATGTACCTTAAAATACTCAACAATGAACATCTATCAAAGTAACAATAAAAAGGAAAGAACAAAAAAGGGGAGAGAAAGGAAAAATAAAATGACTTCTACACTGACTCTAAATTAGAAACAGAATGTAACTATTTTGAAAAAAGGATGCTAGGAACGCCAGGGGCCCAAATCTATACTCAATCCAGGGACTCCAGATTACTAAAAATTTCTGGTGTGAGTCTAGTAAAATGCTGGTCATCTTCTCTTGGGACATAATCCAATCAATTCAAAATTTTACAGGGTCAAATGGGATGCGTTTTTGTTTCCAAGCATGAGCAAGCGTCTTTTTGGCAGCGGACATAACAAATGTGAACAATCGGAATTGGGCATGGTTTAATCCCTCAGGTTTAACACCCAATAAAGCTAGTGCAGGGTCCCTAGGCAGAGAAACGTCAAATATAGAGTAAACCATGTTGAATACTCTAATTTAAAATCGACGATCCATTGGGCACGACCACTAAGTGTGGTACATTGTGCCTTTTTCACTGCAACCCGGGTCAGCTGAAAGAGAAAAATTAGCTATCCGTGCTGGGACAAGATACCAGCGAAAAAGAACTTTATAATTGGACTCATGCAGGGAAACATTATTCGATGATTTCTTAGCCGTAGTCCATGCTCGGTCCCAATCTTCAGATCTAGTTCTCTCGAGAGATCTTTATGCCAAGCTAACATATATGGCAACATCAGGGGCTGCGGGGAATCAAAAAATAAATTGTATATATACAAAACTGCTTTGCGTAATCTAGGAGACCGAATGCACCAGTTCTCAAAGGCTGTTACCGGAACATATTTGCTCATAACTCTAGACCATTGGGAGTGAACAAAATGGAGAATTTGTTGAAGCCTAAACCTTTCCCCCTGAGGGATAGAGTACTTATCTATCAATTGTTGAAGGGAGAAAGGACCAGAGGAAGTACCAAACTGACCCAAGGCGCAGATGTTATGTTCCGTCCACCACACAAATTGAGAGGCCTGGAGCCCTGGAAAAATTGTGTATTCCTTAATATGGGAGTTGCGGGCCTAGAGGGAGAGCATCAATTTAGTTTCTTCTGGAAAGTATCCCAGAGTTTGTTGTAAGCACCTGATAGATATCTTGGGTCTTTTCCCCGGGGAACACCAAATTAAAGCGGTAGGAGAATATGGCTGTGGAAAAGAGGCCTCCAAGGAGACCCAGTGTGGATTATCATCTGTAGAATGGAGAGTTGGAATCTGTGCCAATTGGGCAGCTCTATAGTAAAAAGAGAGATAAGGGAGCCCCAAACCATCGGAAAAGGTTTGGAAGAAAAGCCTAAAATATTAACCAAGGCTGATGGGGAGTTATATAATGCTTTAACCCTCATTAGTAGTTTGGTGCCAAAACCTCATTTTCCTAATACAGTACATAGTATAAGTAGTCCCAGGATAATGAATCAAAGGCTTTACGTATCTCGAGTTTGAGGACCATAGACTTAACATCAGCTACTTGGGCTCGCTGAATAATGAGAATCAGGCACCTAGTAGTAAGAGTCAGAGAGCCTGACGCCCAGGAACAAACCCCACTTGATCTTTATTTATTATAGCAGGGAGAAAGGTGTTGATATGTTTGGGGTAAAATACAGTAATTTTACCCCAAATTTTAATATCGGTATTCAAAACAGAAATAGGTCTATAATTCTTGCAATCAAAGACCTGAATCAGGTTTAGATATAGCAGAGATTTTAGCTTGCAGCAATTCTGGATGGAAATATTGACCTTCTCTTAAGCCATTGAGCATATGGGTTAAATAGGGGGTTAGTTCCGCAGAAAGTCTTTTGTAGTATAGTTTCGTAAGGCTATCAAGGCCAGGGGGTTTAGCGGGTGAGAAAGCCATTCCACACTCATAGGATAAAAATCAATGTCCAGCTTTATTGGAAAAATTAAAACAACAAACAGGCATCCTTAGCAGATGCACTCCTACCCTATGACATTTTAGATCCCCTGACGCGTTTCATGCCCCAATTAGGCACTTCATCAGAGGTGAGGTCACAGGATATCCTGTGCCTTATATACCTGTGTTCATTAAAAAAAATCTCAGATAGAAAACAAAACAAACAAAAAATATATATGTTTTGTTTGTTACAAGTCATATAGTTCACAACAAATATTGTCATAATGTAATATAAACAACATACTAATTTTACACTTCCTTAACAGCGATGTTATTCACTCATAAATCATTACATATGCACATGTTTGGGTTGTTATACATACATCATGGCTGAAAAAAGCATGTTACTTCCCAGTCATTATTGAGACCATGCGGATGCCTAGTCTTTAAAGTGAACCAGCACACCATTAGGAATGGACACATTGACAAAGTGGCCACAGCATGGACTTGTGAGTCTTCTTTTCCTTCTCTCTATATCCTCATCGGATCCAATTCTCCATTCTCACTTGTCCGAAAATGTGGGCCTCATGAGTGTCCTCATTATATACTTCATGCCGGCTTTAACCTACATGTTCACATGTCTCACTATTTGAATGCAATAATATGGCACTGGGCAGGTTTTATGGACATAAGTGAGGGTATTGTGAGTGAAATGGTGGTGACACGCACAAGTGCCTCGGCTCTGGCTGCATGACGAGCTGAGACGCCAGGAGATGACGTCGGGGACATGTGATACACGCGCTACAGGCATAGTATAAAGCAGAGCGCCGCAAACACGCCACAGGATACACTGGGGAAGGCATAGTTCCTCGAACGCAGCCGCTTTGAGAAGCGCTGAACAGGAGAAGTGACAGTGTGGTTGTGCGGGAGTTTTACCGCTGGACACCAGGGACCGTAGGTGGAGGAATGTCTGCCGACTGGATCTCTGCTGGGGAGAACAGAGCGGATGTTCTATTCACAAGTGGAACTTTTGTCCAACATGATGTGGGTACAAAACCTATGCCATTATTGTTTAACGATATGGAAAAACTCATGGTGATGGAACAGAAAACTTGGTGGGATTTCACCACAATGCAACGATATTTAAATGAAGGAAGCATACCTAGGGGACTAAGAATTAACAAATACCCCTCCTTCTATGTGGATTCACATGACCAGGACTTTATTACATCATGGAATGAGGTTTTAACACAATGTTCAATGTCTCTTATGGGTTTAATAGTGAGTCGAGAAAAGAGTAAACATGCAGGATTGAAAACTGAGATTAATTTATTGCAGACAGAGATAAATAGTTTATCTAAGAACAATGATTTTTTACAACGTGACAAGAAATTGAGAACAAAATTGAATCTGTAATCAAACAGAGAACTTTTGGGAATGGGAAAAAGAAATCTAAATCTAAAACTGCACAGGTTGACATGTCTTCTACCCGGGTCTCATTCTCAGACATGGCTAATACAAGTGATGAGGATTCTGAGCCCAGTTTGAGAGAGAAACACAGGTTCTTACAGAATGCTAAAAGGAAGAGATTTTTGGAGGGTGGGCCCACTACTGGGGAAAAAAAGTAGAAGTGCCCAACACTAAAAAATGTAATGAGAAAAGTAATATTATAAATGTATCGTCACATGTTTTAACAGATGCACAACATTCCCTTTTAAATAAGGGTTTAAATTTTGCACCCAATAATGATTTTTCATTTTTTTCCACTATTTTAGATTTAAATATTTCACTAGGAAACTCACTTTAAAGAGATTTTTTCACCAACACATTGGAGAGCAGCCTAATCCCACAGATGTGGAGACTTTAGCACCTATTGAACACATCAGTGATGAAAAGATAGACACAGAACCGACACATTCTCAAATGATTCCTTTTTCTTCTTTCTTTGAGCACTGCAACACTATAGACACTGATTCAGAATTAGATACACAGATTTTCCCACTAGTGTTATAAGAGTACCCACCCCCTCTTCCTTCTATCCAGCCTCTAATAGAGGACACTATATAGACTTGTTTCAGAAACTTGTGGAACAGGACCTCATTACATTAGCCCAAAACATAAAGGACAGATCCAGAAATAGAAAGAAGTATGATAACCTGAATAGAGCAGAACGTATGGCATTAAAACAGTTAGAGGACAATTTGGATATCATCATTAAGGGTTCAGATAAGGGTGGTTCAGTAGTAATAATGAATCGATTAGATTACTTCAAAGAATGTTCTAGACAATTGGATGATTGTGAAACATATGAACCCCTATCATGTAACCCGACTAGTGAGTATCAAGCATTATTGAAACAAATATTTCACTATGGTGTAATAGCCAAAGTTTTTAGTATAGATCAATTGAAGGACATAGTGGTTGATACTCCAAAGATACCAATTTTTCATATATTACCCAAGGTTCATAAAGGTTTAGAGAACATAAAAGGGAGGCCGATTATCTCAGGCATAGATGGATTTAATGAAAAACTGTCTAATATAATTGATATGATGTTACAACCAATTGTCAAAGCCCTACCCTCATACTTAAGAGATACGGGACATTATCTGCAAATAGTACAAAATGTAGAATGGATGGGGAGTTATAGTTGGTTAACGTTGGATGTAACCTCATTATATACCAGTATTGAACATACTATAGGATTGCGAGCAATTGAGTTTTGGTTGCGATATTCCGATCTATATGATGATACAACACGGGAATTTATTTTATTAAGTATTGAATATTTACTTACCCACAATTTTTTCATGTTTGATGGGGTGTTCTACCTCCAGAGACGTGGCACCGCTATGGGGGCAAAATTTGCACCAACCTATGCCAACCTATTCATGGGTTGGTGGAAGCAGTGCCACGTCTATGGATGTGGGAACCCCTATAGACATAGAATTATTACTTATCACCATTTTATAGATGATTTGATATTTATTTGGGGCGGCACTCAAGAAGAGAGCATCACATTTTTGGAATATTGCAACCAGAATGAATATAATTTACGTTTTACCTATACAACACACAACAAAGTGATAGACTTTTTAGACATCAACCTGGAAGGAATGGAAGCTGGTGAAATACATTGTGACCTCTATGTAAAACCAATAGCCAAGAACACTTTATTGAGAGCTGATAGCTGCTATCCTCGCCCTGTCTTGGGGGGAATTCCGGTGGGCCAATTTTTGCAACTTAGACGCATATGTACCACATGGGATTCCTTCAATAAACAGGCAATGATACTTTGGGATAAATTGGTTGAGAGAAAATATGATGTTACTGTAATAAAGAAAGCTTATGAAAGAGCAGTCAGCACTTCCAGGGAAGAACTCCTGTACCCAGTTAAATACCCTAACAACAAGAGGAGAACATTTAAAAACAAAAACAAAAATGAGAACAAAAGACTTAATGGATCTAATATATACTGTATTTTATTACCAAATACAGCAACCAAGCCGACCAAATAAGGAGAATTATAGACAAAAGATTGGATGAATTGAAGGTAGATCCCTTGTTAGATTTTTGGAGATTTGGGAGGTTTGAAGTATGTATTTAAAAAGAGCAGGACTATTTCGAATGACTTGTCACTTAGTCTATACCAACCTAAAAATAGACAAATGGAAACAAATAAAAATTGGTTAGTGAAACAAGGATTGTTTTAAATGTGGAAAAAATAGATGTAAAGTGTGTAAACACATACTGGTCCAAAATGTCTTTAAGAGCACAGCATTAGGGGAGTTGTTTCCATAAAAAGTTATATAAACTGTGATTCAAGGGGACTTGTTTACCTAGCGACCTGTAGTTGTGGTGCTCAGTATGTGGGCAGAACGTACAGGTCACTGAAAGAGAGGACAAGGGAACATTTAATACCCATTGATTTGGACAAAATAGAAGAAACTAATTTTTCAAATAAACGCACATCTGCTATTGGTAAACATATCATGTGTAGACATGGGGGTGATTTTTCACATATCAAATTTCAGGGCATAGAACATGTCAAATTGGGACCATGTGGAGGCAATATTAAGAAAATAATTGATCAAAGGGAAATCTATTGGATTTTCACTTTAAAGACTAGGCATCCGCATGGTCTCAATAATGACTGGGAAGTAACATGCTTTTTTCAGCCATGATGTATGTATAACAACCCAAACATGTGCATATGTAATGATTTATGAGTGAATAACATCGCTGTTAAGGAAGTGTAAAATTAATATGTTGTTTATATTACATTATGACAATATTTGTTGTGACCTATATGACTTGTAACAAACAAAACATATATATTTTTTGTTTGTTTTGTTTTCTATCTGAGATTTTTTTAATGAACACAGGTATATAAGGCACAGGATATCCTGTGACCTCACCTCTGATGAAGTGCCTAATAAGGGCATGAAACGCGTCAGGTGATCTAACATGTCATAGGGTAGGAGTACATCTGCTAAGGATGCCTGTTTGTTGTTTTAATTTTTCCAATAAAGCTGGACATTGATTTTTATCCTATGAGTGTGGAATGGCTTTCTCACCCGCTAAACCCCCTACATATGATGTCCACTGGATTGGAGACCAGTAAGAGGGAACCAGCACACCATTAGGAATGGACACATTGACAAAGTGGCCATAGCATGGACTTGTGAGTCTTCTTTTCCATCAAGGCCAGGGGCAGTATTAGATTTCAGTTGTTTTATAGTCGTAGAAAGCTCCTCTTGTGTTATAACACCATCTACATAAAGGGCCTGATCAGAAGTAAGTTTAGGTAGGTTTTATCTGAAGTGAGAGGTGGCTTGGCATATATTTTTTGATAGAAGGTAGCAAAAGTTTCTAATATTTTTAGGGGGTTACCAGTTAGCGAACCTTGGGAGGTCCTGACTCTGTGAATGGAAATGGGTTTATCCCTCTCATTTAACTTACGAGCTAACATTCTACCTGGCTTATCAAGGGAACTAAACAACTTGTGTCTGGCCCAGCGCAGGGTTTTCTCAGCGTTAGTTAAACGCAAGTCTAAGTCCCTTTGGGTTTGTTGGAGCTGGGAGAGATGAGAATCCACAGGGAACTGAATATAAATGTCAGACAATTTATCTAATTCCTTAACTAAAATATCAATCGCCTTTTTCTTTGTTTTTTTTCCTTTGGGACCCTATCTGAATAAAGACCCCTCTGATAAAAGGTTTGTGTGTTTCCCACAATAATGTTTTGGAAGTTACCGAGGGAAGGTTTTCTGAGAAGTAGTTTTTTAGGTCCCCCTTAACCGTATGTACTATGTCAGGATAGCTTTAAAGTGATTTATTGAGTCTCCAATATCAAGACGGAGCTTGTGAAGAGATTTGAGACAATGTAGCCAAAACAGATGTATGCATTAAGGCAAACCTATAGAAAGATTGAATATCATAACATGTAAGCCATCTGAAGATCAAGTAAGTATAGCTACCAATTGTCCCGATTCGGTAGATAAATCCCGAAATTGTATTAAAACAGCGATAATCCAAAAACCAATCATAATCGAACAGTCATGTCAAAGGTCTAGGATTATGCCCAGACAGTGAAGAGGCTGATGACTTCTGGGAAAGAGATCTTACTTTTTCCAAATAGGAGACAGTTTACGTGAAGGATTAGGAGGGTTGGGAATATCTTTCAAGGTAGTATCCGCAAAACCCAATTTTACAAAAAGAACTCGACCCTCCTCTGGGGAGAAAACAGAGTGTCAGAGCAAACGGAACGGGAACAACCAATGATATGGAATTTTACATTGCTGCAAAATAACTGTGATAGGGCCCAGGTTCCTTCTCCTTTGTAGAGTAGTTGGTGACAGGTTGGCATAAATCTGGGAAGGATATGTTTGGAAAATCAGGTCGGCATAAATCTGGAAAGGATATGTTTGGAAAATCAGCTTAGCCTTGGCTCTAGCCGCAACGAGAATGGCCACTTGGGTTTGATTGTAGTGGAAACGAAGAATGATGTCTCTCAAATATGCTCAGTTGCGAATCCATAGTGGCAGGCGAAGGTGATGACGCATTTCTCTTAGGCCTGGTAAGGTACTCCGCAACGAAGCGCGCCGATTTGGACGTACTTGTAATGCGTGTACTCCGTGATCTACGAGTCCGCTGACTCGCCATAGAAGTGGACAACGATAAAGGTTATCCAAAGAAGCTCGTTCCGAGATCTTTAGGCCAGGTATGAAGCAACCGTTAGCAGGAAAGTAGCTGAATGTTGCGGAGCAGTCCTAGGATGCGGCCATCTTGGACTGTGAGCGCATGCGCCCCCAGCTAATTCTATTTTTATTAAAATTCTGAAAGTGATATAATTCAAATATGTGCATACATAGAGAACATGCAGGTAAAATCCCATACTTGGATCAAATGCAAGCACTGATATACATGGAGGGGATGGCATTAAACAACTGGTGGCGACTGGAGATGCGTGTTTCCAGGTTATGAACGTGGGTCC
Organism: Xenopus petersii; assembly: GCA_038501925.1. Lineage (NCBI taxonomy): Eukaryota > Metazoa > Chordata > Amphibia > Anura > Pipidae > Xenopus > Xenopus petersii. Next base: position 71,152,503 of record CM076673.1, on the reverse strand, counting down.
CACAAACAAAAATTTGAAATAAAATTCACAGACCTCTAGAATTTTTAACCATAAATGCTGGTTTTCTATTTTTCTATTCGTGGAAAACAGAATTCAAGGCAAACCCTTTTACCTGTTTTTTTTTTTTTTTTTTAACTCTGTGACAATAATTTTTATTTCAAAGTGCATATTGTGCCACAATTAAGGTTTTTTTTGTTTTTCCCTGAGATTTTCCTGTCTGGTGTGAGGTGGCAAAAATCATTGTAATCTATGACCAAAGTTTGTAAACTTTCCAGCATTCTCTGGGAAATTATCTTATGGGAAAGAAAATATTTTTACTCAGTTTCTCACTGGAGATGTTTTTCAAAAATAATAATAAACTGCAGGATAAACTATTTATCAATCAAGTCAGTTTATCCCCTGGATGATTTATAGCTCCTTGGGTGAGGACACAAGTGTTGTTAATGTGTATGATCAGTATAATATTGCTTTAGCGTATTAAAATTCTTATATTTGATTTTTGACCTGAGAAAGAGAGATGCTCACACTTTATGCACCAAATGACCATCGGTTCCTAGGGGTATGAATACAGATAAAATTCTTAAATACCCACCCTTTCTATTGTTGCCTTGATAAATATATTAGAAATATATTAGAATTTAGAATACTAGAATACTATTTGTAAAACAAACATTTACTGATTTGAATCAAATAATGTTTTATTGCTGCTTGATTATCTCTGTAATACTAACACTTAAGGGTTCTTCATTGAGACAATTTAAAAAGTTTTTTTTCTTTGAATCTGTGTCCACAATATTAATTGAGAATGTTATCTTAATTTGCAAATGTGCTTGGAATATCTGTCTTACCTACATTTTCTTTCTCCTCCATTATCCTCCTTATTGTTTTAAACACCCTACTTTTAGTCTTAATATTATATGCTGTTCCTTTAATAAAATTATGTGGGGACAAGGCTGGTAGCTGTAGACATGGCCTTATATGAAAAAACTACAACAGGAGGAACTGCTACTAAAAGAGAGCAGACAAATTGGAATATATTAATATCCACTTAGGTTTACTTATGCTCATGGAGTATGTGGATTTATTATGTAGTCAGTATTCCAGGAATTCCGGGAATTAACTGGCAATCCTGAATAATTTCTTGAATAATATTTACAAAATAAATTGTATTTAATAACATGTAGTTTGTAATTAAGCATGTAATGTATTTAAGGGAGCTTAACAGTTTATTTCATTTGTGTCCAGACTTAAATGCATGATCCAACAACCTTAAATTAGATCAATTTGGTATAAATCGAATTAGGGTTCTACCTCATCCCTTGATTATCTGATTGTAGAAAATAAGGGGATATGATCAGTGACTCCCATTATATTTAAATAGCAAAGATATAGCGAAAACATTTTTGTTTTACCTGCTAAATTTGTTTTTTTTTTCATTATGGTGATCATCTGGTCATCTTATTTTCTAAATGTTTCGGTAAGGTAAACCTTAAACTGCAGTCTGAATGTTTAGAGAGGAGACATGAAAATAAATTATTCGGGGTGTATTCACATCCTTAATGCCCTGGACGAAAACATTTTCTTTTCACCTGGTTATTATAAAATGTCCTAAGATCTATTAAATAGTTTATAATGTAGATTATTTATGTAGACCCATTTCTCAGTATGTCTATTAGCCTTTATAAGGATAAAAACCCAAAGTTTGCACCAATTTTGTGAAATTTTCATCCACCTAAAGTAAAAAAATTAACCCAATTCTAAGGCAAATTATATACATGTTTTAGAAGTAAACAGAAACCTCAGTCAAGTATTTGGCATTTTTTTCATATCAAAGACAGAATAGTTAAAGACATACTGACACCAGAAATTCAACTTTTTAATCACAACATTGTGTTTGCATGCTATTTATAATTTTGCCATAAAAATATTTGCCCAATGCTTTTACTTTAGCCTTTTACTCCCCCATGTTCCTCTATGAGGGGGTGACCATATTCGTGCAGCAGTCAGTTAGCATGAGAAACTCTGACAGAGAGGAGGGACAGGTAGTCAGGTTTAGGAACTTCATACAAAAATTACTTACAAAAGCAGATCTTCAACCAAAAAACTATCAAAATGACGAACGGGCCTTATTTATAAAAATCTAATTTTTTCAGATTTTTGCCCAAAAAGCCGGAGATAGATGGATTTGTGGACTAATTCCAGAGCAGGACACAGAAACTTCGAAATAGGATAGGGACCTCTACCATTGACTTATACACAACCTCGGCAGGTCTGAGCCAGAGTATTTACGGAACTTTTTTATTTGGACTTTTTCCATCTTATAATAAAACTCAAACTCAATTTTTTTTGTTGGATTCAGACTTTAATAAATAACCCCCTTAATGTACATTATCAATCTTTAAAGTGTTTTTTTAGTGTCATTAGTATCTGTCTGCAAATTGGATGCGGTAAAGTATCCTCCTATAGTAGGTAAGAGAAAAAATAATTGTTTTCACTCTTTTTGGGATATCCAGACCTTTGAAATATAATATATTGTAACTTGTAATAATGATTTGTGGAGAAGACTGTACACTCCTTCTGCCTCTGAAGATGTGGGCTTTTCAAGAAAGAAACCCATTATAAAACCAGTGCAAGCACAAGTCATAAGAACAAAGAGTGCAATCAGCAGAGACTCCAATGAACTTAACATCTTGGAAGCCATCCTTGTGTTGAGTCCTTGCTGGAGCCCACAGCCTGTGGCTTAGTGTTCCATAGACTTCTAAAGAACTGAACTCTGCTGATTATTTAGAAGTATACTATCCACTTTATCCCGTTCATCTATATAACTGTGAACCTTGGTTGATGTATTTTATGGTTGTCATTGTCAGCAGTTGTATTTTATTTGAGCTACTTGATTTTATGCTTATGTCAATTACCCACAACTTCTAGATTTCAAGAAAGGTACATGGGCTTGTTCTTTCCAATAAAGTATTCATTGATCGGGAGTCCACATCTGATTACTGCCTTAATTATAAGCCATAGAGACAGTATGTATCTATATTTTAATGAGAATTTAAATAAAATATTTTTTTACTGAAGAAAAAAGCCTTGGGACAGATATCTTTTGATATAAATCTTCTTGTTCTTTTCAAAACATGTTATTTATATTATGTAGTATATTATTTGTCAAAAGATAGATGCAATTCAGAGCTTTGTATGTACCAAAAAATCTTGTTATATTGTATACAAGGGTATACATGACAAACTGACAAAGACTGGGGCATAGTGGCATGATATAAAGAATTTAATGTCCATCTATTCATGGAGACATGCCATACAATCTACTTAATAGGCCCTAATGTTGGTCAGTTATATAGGCCAATTTCTCAGTTTATTTAACTTTTTTTTGGAGATTTATAGTACAGGTATTGAATATGTTATCTGATCTTGCAACCCTTTATCCAGATAGCTCCAAATAATAGAAAGGTTGTCTCTGTAATAATAAAACAGTACCTTGTACATTGTTTACACCTCAAATTCAGTAAACTCCTGCATTGCTCACACCTGTAATCCCTCTGCAATATTCACACATGTAGCACCTCTATTATTCACACCTGTAAACCCCCTGTACTGTTACCACCTCAGACCCACACTGTTAAGGTCCCCATAGACGCAAAGATTTCTCTTGCTGAACGACCGATTTTAGCGAAGTCCGACCAGTCCTTCGAAATTATCGTGTGGTTAGTGGGATTTGAACGATCATACATTTTACGTTTTTTCGTCAGACATCAGAAAATTGATCGGGTTAAAAAATCTTTATCGGTGCCAGTGCAATCTTTTTATGTCTGCAGGGACAAGCAGGCAGCTACCCTTTGTTTTCCTGGCAATATCGGCTGAAATGGTCTTTTTAGTTGATGGACAATTCATATGATCGTACGATCGTTTCGAGATAATCGGGGTCTCACGATGACGATTGGATCTTTTAAAAATCTTTACATCTATGGCCAGCTTTAGTGCCCATATTGTTCACACCAATTTACACACTGTATTCTTTTTTTTTAACAACTGTTTTTATTTATTTTTCAGAGAACAAAACAAAATCAAATAGAGCAGGAAAATAATCTGAGCGGAATTTGGAGAAGCACAGAAAATTACAGGATATAAACGGTGAGCAAGACATTCACACATCTCTATCATAATCAGCAAACAACAGACATAAGTTACGAAAGCCCACCCCCAAAATGCCTTCCATAATGCTTACACATTATTTATAGATAGCAGTCTGTTGATGTGGTGACTCCTGGGGGGTGATTGGTGGTTCTGTGTCTGTGAGCTATGGAGATTTTGTATATATTGATCTGTCTCTTGTACCACAGTATTGCTGCATAACAGTTCAGTATCAAACCACGTGGTACTCCGAAACGTGTAAATCGTCAAATGTTTAATATGGGTGGGGAGGGAGGATATGTAGGTCATCCAAGTGGAAAAAAAGGCTTCTGTGTATTTCTCTTTATTTGTGGTGGCCTCCAACCAGTCCATGTGGAAGATGTAGTGAAATTTTTGTTTAACTAGCGAAAGTGGAGGTACTGAAGGGGAAAGCCAATGGTGAAGAATAGTTTTCCTAGAAGCTGCCATTAGCCTTTCTGCTAAACGTCTCTCTGACCGCGACAGCTGTAACTGGGTAGGGGGAATCCCAAAAAGTACCCATAACAAATTAAAGGGAGTTAAGTGATGCGTCAGAGACCTCCAGTACCCCTGTACATTCTTCCAAAATCCTGTATGACAGGACAGGGCCAAAAGCAGTGGATTAGATCAGCTTGAGACTGACGGCATCTGAGGCATTTGTCATTGTCTAAAACACCCATGCGAAAGCGTCTTAGCGGAGTAAGATAGGAATGATGTAAAAGCTTTAATGACATTTCTTGGTATTTACTCGCGGACAATACCCGCATAGTTTTAGCATGATATTGGAGTATTTTAGCTGTATCTAGTTGCGGAAGCGCTGAGGCCCATTTAGATAAAAAAGTATCAGTTGACTCCACAGGTATAGAGGTGCGAATCATCCGATATATCTGGGAAGTAGTTTTGAGTGAGTCAGTCTTTGGCCATAAGGAATTTAATGGGTTCTCTCTATCCGCCTGAGATAGATGTTTAAGAACTGTAGTAGCGAAATGGATAATTTGAATGGAAAGCAAATAATCGTCGGAGAGAAAGGGGAATTTTCAAATAAGTACGTCACGTGGCAGGATAGTGAAGGTCTCACCAATGACATCCTTTACCAATCTTAAATTTTGATTTTGCCAGTCAAAAATAGTTCTATTATGTTCCCCTGCCGGGAAAGTCGGATTATCAAGCCATGTCAGGTATATGGAGTGATGAGGAGCTAGGTTATATCTGCGTCTTACTGCAGTCCAGGTTTTATAAGTATCAAGAAAGAGGGGGTGTTCAATCATATCCTGGGGAATAGCCTTTAAAGGAGAGTGAAGAAGCACATTAAGAGACACTCCGCCTGACAAAAGTTGATCTACTTCCGTTGAAGTATAAATATTCCTGTTATGTATCCAATCACCCGCAAACCTAAGTAATGATGCCTCATTATATTCTTTTATATTCGGAAGATTAACACCACCCTTGTCTTTGGTTTGTTGTAGTTTAAACATACTTATCCTGGGCCTCTTTTTCCGCCAAATAAAGGAGCGAAACATTTGAAGCAACCTCTTATGAGCTGACGGTTTTATACTATAGGGCAACATCTGTAACTTATAGAGAATTTTTGGGAATAGAATCATTTTTATCAAGTGAATTCTGCCTAGAAAGCTAATGTTTAAGTTTTCCCAAGATTTTAACTCTTGCTGAATGCAATCTATAGTGTATCGAATATTGATCGGATATAATTCAGTATGCTTCTTTGGTAGCCGAATTCCCAAATATGTTATGTGAGAGTCTGCTATTTTAAAAGGGAAGTTATGAGTCCTAGTTGCAAGATCAGGGTTCCCTAGATCTAGCGCCTCCGATTTATTTAGATTAATCTTAAACCCTGCAAAAGTGCTGAAAGTTTCAATTGTTTCCAAAATTGTAGGCAATTCCACATGGGGGTCATTAACAAATAGTAAGATGTCGTCAGCAAAAGCTGCTATTTTACATCTAGTGTGGCCTAGTGGAATCCCCGTGAATGTATCAATTCGCAGCAAATGTTTTATCAGGGGATCTAAGGCGATATTAAACAGCAGAGGGGATAAAGGACAGCCTTGTCTAGTACCCTGTTGAATTTCAAAGGATTCCGAATTATAGCCATTAACTGTGAGAAAAGTTTGGGGGGAGTCATATAATGCCTTGAATAAATTCAGCATATGTAGTCCGAAATGTGGAAACTTTAAAAGTCTCCTAATATGCATGTGAGCGATCCTATCAAATGCCTTATCCGCATCCAGATTAATTAGCAGTCCTTGACGTCTTTTTTCTAGATTACAGTGGAAGATAGCAGCGATTGCTTTCCTAATGGCTTGGACTGGACATCTATGTTGGAGAAAGCCCAATTGGTTAGAGGTAAGTAAAGTGGGGAGAATGCGCTGTAGTCTATTAGCCATTATTTTCGTCAGAATCTTTAGATCCTGATTAAGGAGGGAAATCGGTCTATAGGAGGATGGTTTTGTACGGTCTTTTCCTTCCTTATGTAATAAGATAATGTTAGCCTCCGCTGCTCTATCCCACAACTTATTTCCTTGTAAGACTTCATTATAGAGAGATGTTAGTAAAGGGGACGTTTCTGGTAAGAGCAATTTATAGAATTCCACACCCAAGCCATCTGGACCCGGAGATTTGCCGTTTTTAAATTTAGTAATAGTCATTGCGACCTCTGATTCCGTTATAGGTGCATCTAGAATTTCCCTATCCTGAACAGAAAGCTTATGCAAATGAGCGTCTTGGAGAAACTTAAGGCCAGTCTCCGGGGAATCAAGAGTCCGCTGATAAAGCTCTCTAAAATGGGACGTCATCATCTTGGTAATGTCTTGCGTTGTACGAGCCCAACCCGTAGGGGTACGAAGTTTCTGAATAAAGGTATCGGACTGTTGCCGTTTGACCAAATTCGCTAACAATTTCCCCCGATTTGTTTCCCCATCGATAGTATCTATTTGCCGTGTGACTTAATTTGTATTGCAACTGTTCAGTCAATAAAGTATTAAATAAAGTTTTCGACTCAATGTATTTTTTCTTTGCCGTCGACGAATTTGTAGACTTAAAGATTTTATAAGCCTGTGTAAGTTCCCGTTGTAGCAACTGATACCTTTCATTAAAGGACCTCTTCCGCTTCATCAAATAAGATATAACGTGACCTCGCAACACTGGTTTGGCTGTTGCCCACAACAAGTTTTTATCATCCCAATGAGCTAAATTGTCATCAATATAATTGGCCCAATGTTGCTTTAAATAATTCCTAAAGTCTTCATTATGGTACAAGTAAGTGGGAATCTCCAATTGTGCGAGTAAGGTTGGGGTACCGACAGACGTAAGGTAAGTCGCACGGGGGCATGATCTGAGGTATCAATGTTACCAATATTAACATCCTCAATGGAGGCTAAAAGATGGGCAGACACAAAAATGTAATCTATCCTTGAGTGTGAATTATGAACTGCAGAAAAGAAAGTATAATCTCTGGTGTCTGGATATAGATATCTATAAACATCTTGTATTTGGAGATGTTCGCATAGAGAACTCAGTGGTTTGATTCTATGTAAAGGATGTGTGGATGAGGTACCTGACTTATCCATGTAGGGATCACACACTGTATTCATGTCACCACCAATGATCAAATTTGAGGCCCCCCAGGAGTCTAACCGTTGAAGTAGATCTGCGAAAAAGGATCGATTTTCAGTGTTAGGAGCATACACATTAACCAGAGTATAATTATTCCCATATATATTCACATCCATAATGAGATATCTGCCCAGTTTGTCTTTGAAGATTTTTCCCACTGTGCCATTCAGAGCAGAATGTAGGACAATCGCCACACCCCTAGATTTGGAAGTGTATGAGGCAGTAGTGACAGAGCCAATCCATCTATCTTTTAAAGAGGTTGTGTCATGTCTGCGCCAGTGTGTTTCCTGTAAAAAAGCTATATGGACTTTGTCACGTCTAAGATGGTCTAATACTTTACGTCTTTTTATAGGGGTATTTAAACCCCCAACATTCCATGAAATTACCTTAATAGTCTCAAGGACCTCATCTCGCCTAGAGTTAGTAGTATCTTGATTAAGGGGCATATTAACTTAACCTATGCCTTGTTTTTGGAAAACATGAATCCTATAGATAGAAAGAGGTCCAGTCTGGCTGTCCCAGCGAGCAGACCAGGATCCGGGGTAAGGCAGAGGTGTGGGAAAGTATCCCGCTCCGAAAAACACAATGGTCTCCAAATTCCAAAAGTAAACACAAAAAACAGAACAATAACAATTAAACAAAATATTTAACCTGAAATAATATGGCGGCCTCATGGCCGTGCGGTCACAACACGCCCTAGGTCACTCCAGATAGATATTAAAGCAGATATAAAACAGGGAGGACCAACATGCAAGCATAATGTTATATAGTAAGGAAAAATTTTTGTCTATACAAACAGTAGCTCGAGAAAGAAATATCCGGATCAGAAAAATCCAACCAAAAAAGAAAAATTTGGCCAAAACAGAAGAAAAAATCCTTGCAACACCAGAAGAGGTTCGGTCCTGCTGATGGAGATAAGGAGAAAACGTCCAACAAAACGTTGTCCGTCCAGTCCATAAGGCCCAATATATAGCCAGCTATCGTCCCAATAACAAATAGAGAGTAGTGGCGTCATTTTCCAAAGGATACTAAGACCAAAGTCCTATTCCAAAAAGGTGTAGAATGAATAAAGCCACGATGTAAAATGGTACCGGATCGGGATTAAAATTCGTAGAACAGTCCCAAAAAGGCGTTTTCCGTCCAGGCCCTAAGGCCCAATACATAGCCCTCCATCATCCCAAGTAGCATCATTGTCCAAGGATATCAAGATTATAGTTCTATTCCTAGAAAGTATAGTATAAACAAAACTGTGATGTAAAATGATGCCGGACCAGAACAAGGTTTACCGAGTAGTACAGCTCCTCTCCGAATCAAACACCAAGAACAAAAATGTAACTCAGCAGGAAACTAAAGTCGCCAGAGACGTTGATACTCAGTAAAAGGTCTTCAGGAGAAACATAGTCAACCCTCCTGTGCATTTTGTAAGGTGTCAACATATACATGTGCTTCAGTTGGATTCTCAAAGAATTGCGGTTTATCGTTAGTTTTGCTAAGAATTTTCAACTTTGCCGGGTACAATAGAGAGAATTTATAACCCGCTGTGTAAAGAACTTTACAGATTGGTGAAAATTCCCGTCTTTTTGCGGAAACAGAAGCAGAGTAGTCCTGAAAAATAGCGAGGCGGTGACCATCATATTGTAGGGGTTCTGTATCGCCGATGACCTGTCACACCCTTGGGAGCCGCCCAGATTAGGATCCAGAGATCTCCGGGGGACAAACGCAAGAATACACAAGAGTTGTGATGCAAATGCTTGTCCGCTTTATTACGGTGCGGGGCTCGTTTATATACCCCCCGCACGCCCCTTCTGCAGCATACAAGGAGAAACATACAGCCCCATGTAAGGATAAGACATACAGCATACATCATTTGTCAAGGTTACAGAAATAACACATGTGTTACATTAGGCGCGGTAAAGAAGATAATGTCACGGTTACAGGAATAACTCTAGCAAAACATATGTGGTTACATATATTCCAGTAATTTGTGAGCTAGCCTGCATCTTTATATAGACAGTGTCAGACAATGTTTTGCAGCGAGCGCAGCTATTCAGCCTGAAGTATCATTTTGTCTTGCAATAGCAGTTACGAGCATTTAGCAATATAAAATAGGCATTTATTGATAAAGGCAAATTGGGCATAGGTTTGGCCATAATCCTACAATCCCCTCTTTTATCCCTAAAAGGGATAAACTATAAAACTAAAAGAGAAAAGCTTGGACCGGGAGGTGTGGGAGGAGAGCTCTTCTTGGAAGGACCAGACCTATGATAGAGGCAGGACAGACACTTGAATGAACAACACACAGTGATAAAAACGACAATGACCAATACAACAAAAATGACAACACCCTTAATGAGACTAGCAAACCAAGTGCTAAGGCCCGAGAACCAAGTAGATGGGTCGAGCCAGGCAAAGGGGTTGACTTCAGTGTGTTCTTTGAGGAAGTCAGATTTCATTTCGGCAACTTTATCAAGGTGGGCTGACACTGCTTTTTCAACATCATAGGAATCATGAATGTAGCTACAGCATGCAGTGGAAACTACTACACATAGGCCACCTTGGCTGGCAGTTAAATAATCTAAAACTAACCGATGCTGCATAACTTCCTTCTTTAGAGACTGAAGTTCAGATGCAACTACGCGAAAAGTTTCATCAAACTCATTAGTAATGTTGTCAAGTAAAATGGATAAATCAATGATAAACCTGAAAGCTTTCTTTAGGCAACATCTGTTAATCCATGGAATGTCAAATAAAGACTGGGCTGGTCCTGGACTAGCATCGCGCTTATGGCGCGATCGAAGAAAGGGCAGGGAATTTGGCAAAAATGAAGAGTTGGTATACCAAGTAGGTGGAATTAAGCGGGCTATGGTACAAACACCTGATGCTGCCAATGGCAGCCATGGATATGCATATCGTCCACACACATAATAGTAAGTAGGAGGCAAAGTGTAAGGATAATCACTAGAGATATACAATGTTAAAGCCTTAAGCATGTTAAAACGAGAAGAACAGTTAGCAGATGTTTTAGAACAATCAATTTGAACCATTTGTTTGAAAAACTTACTATCTCCCTTATCAACAGACTCTCTGTCCTTTGAAGGATGAAAAACATCAACTGAGTAAATATAAGATGCGTTGGAACAGTCCGTACGACCAACTGGGTTAGTGGGTACCACATGGGTAACACAGCGTCTCTGTCTTCCTGTACCACACATAGTGATAGGAATCTTTCCCCCTATTTCAAAAGACTTATTGTAGCACAATATTGGCGGCTGTGAAAGGCCTGCAATCTCTATGCGGGTACGTGTATTGTTAAAGCGGTCTGAAGTCACAGTTCCATTGGGCATAGAAACAATGTCTTCAAGAGACAATGGCTGAGCGATGTATGGAAGGTGCTTAGAAGAAGTGGGGGAATGTGTGCAGATCCAGCACTTGGAGACATTTAATGTGGCTGCAGCAGCCAAGTGCATTCGGACCAAAGAGTTGGCTGCAAAAGCATCAGAGTTAATCAGGTGTGAGTGAAGATCTCGCCGTGGGCGGTCGAGTGCAAGTCCTTCTGATTGATAAGCCTCGATCAGCTCATGCACAGCTGAAATAATTAGAAGTATGATGACCATTCCGATAAAAGATCCACCAAGGACAAAGCACACTCTTGCTGCACTGTCGGGGGCGAGGACTGGATAGGGCCAGCAGAGAGGAGGGCCACGCTTTGGGTCGGATGAAGAGATGTCTCCTCCAGATGATCGGTCTTGATCCACTGGTTGCTCAGAGCTGAGTGAAGGGGTATCTCCTGCAGAGGACTGGCGTCGATCCTTTGGTCGCTCTGGGCTGGGCGGAGGGGCGCCTTCTTCAGACGGCTGGCATGGATCCATTGGTGACTCTCTGCGGTCAACACAGCGGTGCGGGTGACGGCCAAAACTGTCGTGGGCTGTCCGTAGGGTGTTTCACCTTTCCTTGGGTTTAGCCTTCGGACGAGGACCAGGTCGCCAGGTTGGAATTGATGAGTTGGTTCCTGTGGAGGAAGAGGAGAAGACAGAGAGACATCACCGTAATAACCATTGAGCACCTTTACTAACTCCCTAACGTACACTTCCTGTATCTGTTCTAGATCCCCTGGGAGAAATATTGGAGGGCCTCTGGTCCATGGTGTGGGAAAGGGGCGTCCCATCAGGATCTCAAATGGGGATAGCTTTGTACGTGTATGTGGGACCATGCGGATCTCCGCAAGGACTGCTGGGAGATGCTGTTCCCAATTTGTGAAAGTGCCATTGGTGCACTTCCGAATTTTGTCTTTGATTGTCCGATTCATCCGTTCCACTTGGCCGGATGACTGGGGGTGATATGGAATATGGAGCTTCCAGGTAACTCTTACCAATTGTGCTAGTTCCTGTATGACTTTGGACGTAAATGCCGGTCCCTGATCTGTGTCCACCGTTTCCGGACATCCCCAACGGGGTATTATCTCCTGACACAGAATTTTTGCAACGGTTTTGGCATCTTCTTTCCTGGTTGCGAATGCCTCAGGCCACCTGCTGAACCTGTCTACTATGACTAACAGGTATTGGAACCCTCCCCTGGTTTTGGGCATGTGTGTAAAATCTATTTGGATACACTGAAATGGGCCCTGTGGGGGAGGGAGGTGTTGGTGTTTTGCAGTGGCTGGGGTAATGTTGTTTTGTGCGCACGTCATGCAACGGTCAAGCTGACTACTGATTAATGACGTTGCATCCTCTGTGCAAAATCTTTTATTGAATTCTTGTGCTACTGTTTTGCGATTGTTGTGACCCACTCCATGTAGCTGGGCTATGAACATTGGGGCAGCATGCTTTGGCAATCCCACCACCCCTTCTTTTGACCAGAGACCCAAAGGGTCGATGGACAACCCTTGGGCCTGCCAGTATGCGCGATCGGTAGGAGAGGCATGGAGCTGTAATTCAAACAGCAAGGCCTCCTGGGGAAGAGAGGGGGGTGACAGTTGAACTTGCTGTTCGCATTGCGCAAGGCATAAGGCCACTAGAGATGGAGGCTCGCGCAAAGGGAGAGAGGCTGCCCACTTGGCAACGGTGTCAGCGAAGCGGTTGCCCGCGGCAACATGGTCATCAGCCATTGAATGGCCTCTACACTTAACAATGGCAAGGGTTTTAGGCAAGGAGAGGGCATGCAAGAGTTGGTCAATGTGTGTTGAATGGGAAATGGGTTTACCATCAGCAGATTTAAAACCCCTCCTTTGCCAAATGACCCCAAAATCATGGACCACCCCATGGGCGTACCTGCTATCAGTAAAGATGGTTATGTCAGAGTCAGCGAACAGGGTGCAGGCACGGGTGAGGGCAACTAGTTCAGCAACTTGGGCAGACTTGGCCTGAAGAGGTAGGGCTTCATGTACAATATCAGGGAGCTGGACAACGGCATAGCCAGATAGGTAGGTGGAGTCATTGGGGCGGGAACAAGATCCGTCCACAAAAATTTCAATGCCCTCATCAAGTGGGGTAGACTGGAGGTCCCACCTGGGGGAGGTGTTTTGGTGGATGAGATCAATACATGAATGTTCGTCCACTGGGTCAGGGGGGCATGTGTTAGGCAATGAAAGGAGTGCGTGCAAAATCGGGACAGGTCCTGACGTGGCAGAGGCATACCTAACAGAAAGGTTGGTTGTGGAGGTGAGAATGACCTCGTAGCCAGACAATCTCTGGGCTGTCATGTGCTGGGTGGTGATATTCTTAAGGACATGGAGTACATGATGCGTGGTGAAAAGAGTGGTTGGGTATGACAGTGTGATGGTAGAGGCAGACTCGACAGCCATAGCGCATGCGGCCAGTGCCCGAAGGCACGCTGGCATACCTTGCACAGTGGAAGGTAGTGCCTTGGAGAAATAAGCTACAGGCCGGTAGGTGTTTCCATGAATCTGGGCTAGGACCGCAGCCAGGGTCTTACAATTTTCTCTGCAGTACAGAACAAATGGTAACTGATAATTTGGCAGACCCAGACCTGGAGCAGAGCAGAGGCCGTCTAAGAGTGCCCTATATGCTGTTTGGGCCTCGTCAGTCCATGTGAGTATGTTAGTACCAGAGTCTTTGAGCATCCCCCTCAAAATGCTATCAAAGTATGAACAGTCTGGTATCCATTGTCTGCAAAACCCAACCATGCCCAAGAAGCTTAGCAATTGTTCTTTGTTTGTGGGCCGGGCTAGGTTAGTGATGGCTTGTACACGATCTGGATTGAGCAGTCTTTGGCCTCGGGCAAGCAGGAAACCGAGGTAGTGTACTGATGGCTGGCAGAATTGGACTTTATGGCGTGACACCTTGTGCCCCTCTTCACAAAGGTATCTCAGCAGTGAGACTGTATCTATGTGACAGGCCTCAGAGTCTGGGCTGCATAACAGTAGGTCATCTACATATTGCAAGAGAGTCGACCCTGCCTGGGGGACCCAGCCCTTTAAAGATTCATGGAGGACATGGCTGTAGATTGCAGGAGAATGGGCGTAGCCCTGAGGTAGGCGTGTCCAAGATAGGCTCCGCCCCTCAAAAGTGAAGGCGAACAATGGCCTTGTTTTCTCAGCCACTTTTACCGAAAAATAGGCGTTGCACAAATCCAAAACACTATAGGCCGCAGAGTCTGCTGGGATTGACGTCAACAGTGAGTTGATGTCGGGAACAATGGGGGCCATGGGCTGGACTAGCTTGTTAATTGCACGGAGGTCCTGTGTGAATCTGTAAGTGCCGTCTGCTTTCTTGACAGGATTGATGGGCGTATTATATGGTGAAATGGTGGGGGATAAAATGCCTGCCTTAAGAAACTCTTCTATCATGGGGCGGATACCCTCAACCTTTTCTTGAGAGAGGGGGTACTGCTTTTGATAGACTGGGTCTTGTGATTTTAACACTGCCTCATATGGAGTGCAGTCAATGAGTCCCGTATCTAACTTAGATGTGGCCCATACCTCAGGAGGGATGAGATGCTCTGGGATGCCCTCGTCCTGATATAAGTGTAGAGGAGGTGAATGGACGGACATCCCTCCTTTTGGGGAAACGTAAATGGAGATGTTAAGGGTCCCCATGAGATCCCTCCCCAAAAGATTCACTGGGCATGATGGGACAATTGTGAAACTGTGGTACAAAATAACATGACCGTCGGGAGCATGAACTGGGATGGGCTGAGTGCGTGTGGTGGGAGTAGCGACCCCATTTATTCCAATAGAGGGAGTGCCTGGTGTAGTGGGACCTAAGTACAGATCAGCAGTAAGAATTGAAGAAGTGGCGCCTGTGTCAACAAGGAACCAAATGGGGCGCGGCACTTCATCCAAGGTAAGGGTTACTGAGACAAAGGGTTGATCTGTAGAGAAATCTGTTATGTCACACCAGGCCACTGGGGTACCCTCTAGGCAGCCCTATTGGGTCTTCTCTCCCCACCTGATGGGATACTTGGGTGGGGCTGGGGCTTGGGCAGCTTCATGGGGTTGGCGCGAGCGCATGCGGCAATCCCTATACCAGTGACCAAATTTGCCACAGCGGAAACACTGGCCCTGGTTACGGTCATTTTGGGACTGTCGTCCATAACGGGGCTTGCCTTTACCGTTATTGGTTGGTGGGCTATAGTGCAGAGCCTGCATGTGGGGTTTAGGGGGGGTCTTTGAGGGAGATGTATTGGGTAAGTCGAAGCATCCTGCAGTATCTTTAGAAATCAAGGCATTGTCAAAGTCCCTAGGGTCTTTGGTTAGCCAGTCATCTATGATTTGTTTGGCAACAGTTTGGGTATGGGCTAAGAGGCCTCCCATGGCGGTTTGGACATAAACTATTCCCAAGTCGCCCGCAAAATTGAGGCCGGCTTCCTCCTGCCAGTTTTTTCTGAATCTTATTATGAAGTCTGACACTGACTCCCCTACCTTTTGTTTACATGCCATGGCTATAGGTAAGGATTTTCTGTCTCCGTACAAGCGTTTGAGCTCTGTGAGGACTTCTGTCCACATAGTGTCCAATGCTTCCTGCGTACGTAAGGGGTAATCCTGAGCTGTGAGCGGGACCTCAGGAATGCTAAGGCTCCTAACGTTGTCGTAATCGAAACCTGAGTTGGGGTCATTCCCTAGCGATGCATCTATAATCAATCTAACGTCCTCTATTGTGAGTGCACATCCCTTTGTCATTCTCTTAAGGTAATTTACAGCAGCGCATGGATTGCGTCGCGGGTTGGGGCAATTGGTGAGAATGGCGTTGAGGGACGTGGCGTCTAAGGGCTTGATTATCATTTGATCCCCTACTGTCATGAAAGGTGCTTGAAATTTTGTTGGTGGTTTAATGTCTCTTTTTGGACGCGACTCTCTATGGTCAGCTGCGGCAGCATCGCTGTCGCCAGGGAGTGGCTCACCTTCTTCGGGCGTATCGGAGTCCTCAGCTTTTGCTTCGTCAGAAGCATTGCGGGGACTGAACACTGTCCTCAAGGCTGCTAGAACAGCCTCTTCATCAGTGAACTGGGATTGTAGAGCGGGGTACAGTGGGGAGTATGGTGGTGGTTTGGGCTGTCCTTTCGGGGCATTGTTGGCCCTGGGAAGTGTCTTCTCTGGTGGGGCTGAGGGACCTGAGTAAAGTGGGGCTAATTGGACCCAAACTTTTGCACACTTGGGCATATACTTCATATCCCATTCTGGATCAGGGGGGTAATCATCCCAAGCCTTTGTGTCCCCTAGGCAAAGTCCCTTTAACATGTTTATATGGTGTTCACTAAATGACCCTTCCCTTGGAAAAGGACTACCATCCCCCATCCCCTCTGTCCACCCTGCCACATTATCTACAAAAGGATCCACATAAAAGGCTCCAGAGGTACGTTCAACGTACTGTTTTGGAGTTTCACTTGGAAGTGGTTTGGAGGAAATGGACCGGGGGCTCCTTCGAGCCGCCGATTTTGGAACATCACTGAGACTTTTATACTTAATTATGCGTGTTTTCTGTTGGTCTGGGGTGAGCCGCTTACCTTCAGCATTCCCCATGGTGTACTGCCTAGTGTTGATTATCTAAGTTGGGTTAGTAACACAGAAGTTATTGGAGTTGTAACGTGTGACAGAACAGTGCTCACGGATGTGCTCTCATTGATTATCTCTCGAGCACGTCTGGCGGGTTAGGCCAGCCGCTTACCGAAACGTTCCGTCGGCCCTGCGCCCTTACGGCCTTCTTTTGGGGATACGGCAACTACCCCCGCAACTCCCAATCACACAGCCTTTCAGTCCTTCATACACACAGCAGCATGCAAGAGATAGCAGCACAAGAACAAATATTTGACAAACAAACAGATAGGTATCCCTTTCTGGAGAACTCCCGGGTGGAGGTAAATTTAAAATCTTTGACCAATCCGTCACGTGGACACCTTGTGTCAGGCGGGCGTATAGCCGGGGGAGGGGCTCTAACCCTCAACCCTGTCCCCGAGGCTGTGGAGCCTAGCTACCACACAGACACTCCTGATCCCTGATCAGAGTGGGACACGCCACTGTGAGACTACCTAGTAGTGTGATTGTCAATTTACTTGGCGATGCGACAGACACGGGGAGACTTTCAACAAAGGAATGTACTCACCCGGGAACTGTCACATCCCACTTCTTGACACCAGAAACTGTAGGGGTTCTGTATCGCCGATGACCTGTCACACCCTTGGGAGCCGCCCAGATTAGGATCCAGAGATCTCCGGGGGACAAACGCAAGAATACACAAGAGTTGTGATGCAAATGCTTGTCCGCTTTATTACGGTGCGGGGCTCGTTTATATACCCCCCGCACGCCCCTTCTGCAGCATACAAGGAGAAACATACAGCCCCATGTAAGGATAAGACATACAGCATACATCATTTGTCAAGGTTACAGAAATAACACATGTGTTACATTAGGCGCGGTAAAGAAGATAATGTCACGGTTACAGGAATAACTCTAGCAAAACATATGTGGTTACATATATTCCAGTAATTTGTGAGCTAGCCTGCATCTTTATATAGACAGTGTCAGACAATGTTTTGCAGCGAGCGCAGCTATTCAGCCTGAAGTATCATTTTGTCTTGCAATAGCAGTTACGAGCATTTAGCAATATAAAATAGGCATTTATTGATAAAGGCAAATTGGGCATAGGTTTGGCCATAATCCTACACATATAGCAAGTCTTTTGTTTTCTGATATGTGTCCAAGAGTCCAATTTTGTCAGCGAAGTTCAGTATTCTGAAGATTACTTGTCGTGGTCGGGTTGTATTGTCTTTTTGAGGGGGGCCAATCCGATGGAAACGTTCAATCTGAAAAGGCGGAGGTGATGCTGGTAGGTGGAGAGCTCCAGGGAGCCAAATCAATAGTAGATTCTCCAGATCTTTACCTTTAACCGATTCTGGAATCCCAACAATTCTTAAATTATTCCGTCTGCTACGGTTTTCAAGGTTTTCAAGTTTCTCCGCCAAGATGGTAATTTCTTTCTGTTGTGTATCAATGATACTTTGCGCTTTGCCCACCTCATCTTCCAAAGTAGATATACGGTCTTCTGCTTCCGATAATCTTTGGGAATGGCTGGTAACTTCCTGAAGAACCTCGGAAATGGAATCTTTTATGGAAGCCAATTTTTTATCCAATAAAGGACCAAGGATCTGCACCAGGTCTTCCGCTGATGATATTTGTAGTCCAGAGGGTGGATGTTGTAAATCAGATTCAGACTCCTGTTGAAAGTTCCCTGTCGATTTTTTCGCATCTTTTGGTCTAGTGGATTTAGTTGGTTTTGGTGGCATGTTTGCATTACTGTCCAGATATTTATCCATAACTATGACACAGGTACCAAATGTGTCGTCGTATCAATACTGAGTAAAATGTGGAGCACCTGGTAGGATTCTAAAGTGTGGCCCAAGACATTGCCTGGAGTGAGAGCCTGGGCGTGAGTGTCGTTTTACCACATAATTTCTCTTACGCAACCAAAAGCTGAACAGTTAGAGAGTGAGAGTGCATAGTATGGCGGAATCCCAAATCCAAGCCAGTGTACCAAAGACTGTCATCAAAACAATGATGTATTTACTCCTGTTGTGGCCGGCTTAGCTTCCTCTGCAATCTCCAGCAAAGTAATAGGCTATAGCAGGGGGTTCAACTTGGCCTTTAACACCACACTACAGGGCAGTGATCCCTGCCTAAGAAGGCCTGTGGCGTGGTAGTTCCGTGAGAAAGGCCCAGCACTTGAATGTGGAAAGTGGCTACCTGCTAGGTACACACTGTATTCTGCAATCTAATTGACCCCTTATGTTACACCAACAAAGACTATTTGCATGTAGCAGTTAAGACACATAAAGATAGCTGCAACATGCTGACCCCACGTTTGTGATCCATTTATGCCAATGCCTCTCCATTCAGTAGATTAGAATATTGTGTGCTTGGACAGCTAACAGTAATGGGCAAAGAAGTAATTAAAGTCATGATGCATAGCTTGAAAATGATTCTTAAAAATGATGGTAACCATGGCAAATCTGATATCAAGGGCCATTACATTTGCTGTTGATTAAGTTATAAGATTTGCATGACCGACAACATGTGTAATAACACTTCAGAATCTGCTGTTTTGTTAACGCAAAATTGCTGCTTTTGAGTTATATCTGTCTGGTTATCTTACTTAAAGGAGAAGTAGAGGTATATAATACTTGGGGTGGCAAAAGTGATTTTATATACTATCCTGGGCCGGTGCTCCTATCAGCAGAAAACTGCACAGATTCGGAAGTTCTTCCAGCGAGCACCACAGCGTAATCTGCTTCCTTCTTCTTTCTTCAAATTTCCCAGGGGAAACGCATGTGCAGTAGAACAAAATAGTCGACTGTGTATGTGCACATGCGTGAAGAAAAAAAAGGAAGCAGATCGCTCCATGGTGCTTGCTGGAAGAACCCTGGGCCGATGCAGTTTTCTGCTGATAGGAGCACTGGTCTGTGGTGTGAGGTAAGTATATACAATCACTTTGAGGTGCCTAACTTTTGGCACCCCAAGTAAATAGTGCCTTTCCTTCTCCTTTATATATTTCAAGAGCACAAAGCAGGGTGTCTTCCCTAAAAGCATCCAACGTGTTTGGATTTATCCCCTTAGGAATTTGAGACCTATTTGTAGGAATTTGAGACCTATTTGTAAGAAACAACTATTTGTTCAGAAACGCTTGCCACGTTATTATAATTATTATGGTCTCCATATGGCACTTATAAACTTGCTCCAAATTAAAGGCAGGGCCCAATCTGAATGTAAGAGGTCTGGAATGCAATTAATGTTTCCTGTGCACAGATTAAGATTAAGGGGGTTATTTACTAAAATCCTCAAATGGCATTATTTTAGTAAAACCAGTTTGACCAAACTCCAATCCACATTTTTACCTTATTTATCAATAAATTATTTTTTCAGATTTTACATCTAAAAACTGTGACAACCAAATTCTTTTCAGATTCTCGTATGAAACCCAGTGCAGATCAAGAAATCTTCCAGTTGTAAGAGGGACATCTGTAATTGACTTCTATATGACCTCAGCAGGTTTAAGATGGGGAACTTTTGGACTTTTAGCAGCGTGTGGGTTACTAAATCTAGATAAATTCAAGTTTTTTCCCTCAAAAAAATTGCTTTCCCCTTTAAAACTCCAACCAGAAAAAATTGGACTTTAGTATATAACTCCCGAAAAGTCAGTTGTGCAGTAGGAACAGTACCTGAGTTAAATAATCATAGCAAATGTTAAAAGTATAAAGTGTTTATTATTCACAGGCATTTATGTTTTTTAACCATTGCTGTGCACTTGTGGATAGCCAAGGTGGTTATTTCTTTCTGTAGTCACTTTACCTTCAGATGTGTGCATTCAGATTAATGGAAAATGTTTGGTCTATGACAGATGCTATCATATACAGTATGTATTACTCAGGAATGCTTGCTCCAGGAATCCCAGCTTTACAGTGAGAGATTCTGCCAACACTTTCTCAGAAGCCATCAGTTGAAATAAAATGTCATGCCCTGAATTAATTTTTACTATTGAATATACAGAAGGATACTGATCTGTGATCTGGAGTCTGGCTGCATTCTGCACCTAGTACCACACTGCCCTTATAGAACACATTGATAAGGGCTCTTACCACCTGCTCGAATGATGTTCAAGTTAGGGGAAAGGTGGAGCAGAAGTCGGGATGCCTACATGTCCCCACTTGCCCCTCATAAATACAGCACTGCAGAATTCAAACAGCAATGTATTAATTGATTGAGGTAGGTTCTGCTTTTCAATTTGGAGTGTAGTAATATTTTAAAGTGCAGGGCAAAGCACAACGTGCAAATAATATGGCGGATTGTCCCTGTTTTTTTGTCTTTGCATACTGTCCTGCAAATAGAAAATGAACCCCATTAGAAAATGAACCCTCATTCAGAAATGGTCATATATAAAACTGTTTAAAGTAAGCAATGATAATTTGCATATGATATCTGTGTGTGTGTGTGTATATATATATATATATATATATATATATATATATATATATATATATATATATATATATATATATACAACTTAGGGGCAGCTCTCCATCCCCGTTTGGGGGAAAAACTGCCAACCCTCCCTGCTAACACTTCCTCTGCAGGCCTTCCTTCCTGTCAGCTCCATACCTCCCAACAGTCCGCTTTTGACAGCTCATCCCGCAGTCCCGGATATATACTGATATGTACTGAGTTTCTCTTTGATCTGTTGCACTGAACTGCCAGAAAAAGATACAACGTTTCTAACTTCTTTGGCTCTCACTGGCGAGTGGCGATTTTTTTTCTATGTTAAGAGGGCAGTTTTTGGTTGCTGTGGTCAGTGAACTTGACAGCCACAGTGCATTTAAGTTGCAGATCAGAAAGAGACAGAAAAAGAAGGCTAATTATTTTATGACCATAAACAATAAAAAATGAACACCTATTGAAAAATAACTTAAAATACGTTAATTTTTTTTATCAAAAATTGATATACAAATTAGCTCCCCTTTTTTAGGTTCCAATTTGGTGCCACTAGATTTGGCTGAATCTAAATTCTGCAAAGAATGCTGTGAGTTGGCTGAATCACTAAGCGACTCCTGGTAATTTGATAATTCTCTAAGGTATTAAATGACAATATTGTACCTTTGAAAAGAATGTGTGCATTTAATAAATATGAACAGGACAAATGTGCTTTCACAAAGGGGGTGTGACCTGATGTTCTTTTAAAAAAATAGATTTTTTTGTTTTTTTCTTGTCTTCCTGCTGCACTGAATTATTGTCTCCTCTAGAATTATATGATTAGTATAATAAATAAAAGAGATTATATTGTGAGGTTAAGCATTGGCTGCTACTTAATTTAAATAACAGCAAACTTATTTTGCCTTAAAGGAAAACTATACCCCCAAAATGAATACTTAAGCAACAGATAGTTTATATCAAATTGAATGACATATTAAAGAATCTTACCAAACTGGAATATATATTTACATAAATATTGCCCTTTTACATCTCTTGCCTTGAACCACCATTTCGTGACTCTATCTGTGCTGCCTCAGAGATCACCTGACCAGAAATACTACAACACTAACTGTAACAGGAAGAAGTGAGGAAGCAAAAGGCAGAACTCTGTCTGTTAATTGGCTCATGTGACCTTACATGTGTGCACAGTGAATCTTACGATCTCAGGAGACGGCCCTTATTTTTTAAAATGGCAATTTTCTATTTATGATTACCCAATGGCACATACTACTAAAAAAGTATATTATTATGATAATGGTTCATTTACATGAAGCAGGGTTTTACACATGAGCTGTTTTACTCAGTATCTTTTAATAGAGACCTACATTGTTTGGGGGGTATAGTTTTCCTTTAAAAAAACTAAATTCTAACTAGGTAAGATACGTATTTTTTTCTGCAGAGCAATGCTAACTGAGTAATCGCATATTTTGGCATTACTACCATGATACCTTCAGTGGAGATTACAAGTGGAAATCATTTCACTTATTGCTGTTTGCTATGACAGTGCATTAGCCCATTACTTCAGGTTTGTACCTTTGTTCCTTACTTAATTTACATATTGATAGCATTCATTTTAAAATAGCTTTCTGGTCAATGGCAAATTGTAAGGCAGAATAATTCAACAGGAGTGTTATTCTGCAACAATGTCTAAAGCAAGAGAGAACAAAAGAAAGAAAAAAAATCCCCAAAAGTGTATGTACAGCTATAAAATCTGCATATAGCATAGACCTTCCAGTAGCTTCAAATCCATCCACTTGTGAAATATATTCCACATTTTCCAGCTAAATATTCATTTATGTATTATGCAGCAGTTTGGGCGTGATTGTTTCTGAAGCAACACACAAAGAAGACTGACAGCTATAGGGAACTTTGATATAATTATACTAGATAAAGATGTGCAGACACAAAAGATAATGCACACTTAAAGCAAGGGCTACACAGAAGTAGCAAGCAAAAAAACTCAGTGTTCATGTAAAATCGAGGACAGGACAATGCCATTTTGATGTAGATATTTATAAAACCTTTCAATGAACATCTCCTATCTACCTGTTCTCCATAAGTAAGAAGATCTTGCTGCAGCCAAATTCTAGCAAAGATGATCAGCATGTATAGAAATTCCCAAGAGAGCAACAGGTTCATAGGCAAATTAATTGGACTGAGGTTGAGTTGGTTTGTGCCAATTTGAAGTAGGTATTCAGTTTTATCATAGGGACTGGTTTTCAATGGCAGATGAAGGTTTTAGCAGTTGCACACTTTGATGCAGAGAAAACCAATAGCTACCGCCATCCTGAACCAGGCAATAGCTCCAGAGTTCCCAGTGCTTGCTGTGAAAGAATAGGGTGCAATCATCACTCTCATGCTGGATGCTAGAAATGTGTCAACCGGTAATTTTTTCTCCGTTCAATTGTACAACTCTTCCTGGCAACAGTAATGTCATTAGAATTATAGAAAACAATGCTACATTGTGGGTAAAAACATGGCATCTGAAATTGCATTTTGCACTCTTTAGAGTGGTAAATAAATGACCATATAGTCTTCGGATATCTGCACTCCTGCTTGTCTTTTCAGTACTCAAAAAAAATCAAACAATAGAATAACTCTCTATGAAAGCTAGAATTACTGTGGGGCCCATTTACTTAGCTTGAGTGAAGGAATAGAATAAAAAAAACTTCGAATTTTGAATGATTTTTTTGGCTACTTCGACCATCGAATGGGCTACTTCGATCTTTGACTACGACTTTGAATCGAAGGATTCAAACTAAAAATCGTTCGACTATTCGACCATTTGATAGTCAAAGTACTGTCTCTTTAAAAGAAAACTTCGACCCCCTAGGTCGCCACCTAAAACCTACCGAAGTCAATGTTAGCCTATGGGGAAGGTCCCCATAGGCTTTACTATCTTTTTTTGGTCGAAGAAAAATCGTTCGGCACTTGCTCACATGTTCACTTGGAACACAAAATGCTTCAGGCTTTCTTATTATGTAACAAAATGGGCGTACGAATCATTGACACACAACTAATTTTTTTTGTTGCAGCAAATTTTTTTGTTTTTTTTTTGTTTGCAGCGAATCCATGCCTGCCGAATAAATTCAAACATCACTATTCAAGATAAGACCTTAGCAATCCTAATGACACTGACCTCCTGGGAATCTGTACACCTTTTAATGGAACAGTAACACCAAAAAATCGAAGTGTTTTCGAGGAAAGGCAATATAATGTACTGGTGGCCTGCATTGACAAAACTGGTGTGTTTGCTTCAGAAACACAGCCATGGGGGCAGCCATTCAAGCACATGAGACACATTAGAAAACAGATAAGTTCTGAAGAATCCCATTGTATGCTACAGAGCTTATCTGTTAGCTGTTCTGTATCCTGTGTCTTTCTTCCTTTTTCAGCTTTGAATGACTGCCCCATGGCTACACAGCAGCTTGTTTATATAAACTATAGTTGTGTTTCTGAGGCAAACACACCAGTTTTACTAGTGCAGCACAACAGTTAATTATATTTCATCACGCTAAAACACATTAATTTTTTGGTGTTATTGTTCCTTTAATAAGTGATTTAATTATTTGGGTAAAAGTCTGCTTTAAAAAGAGGGTTTGTAAAAAAATTAAGTTGGCAATTTGCATCCAACTTAAAAAAATTGTCAATATAAAATCTATATTTTCAATTTGTTTAGTATCTTGTTTTTTTTTTGGCTGGCCTACTGTCAGCATTGTATGCTTTTCTTGGATAAACTGTTGCATGAGTTGATATGTGCTATCTGATATTATTGTGCTGACACATGCAGGACAATATATGTTCAAGTCAACATCCTATTATTAGCAGGCAAATGTCTTTGTGAGCAAACAGATGAAATGATCCTTAGATGATCTAAGTGACAGTATATCAGGTTTTATGTCAGCAGCTTTGACACTGGGTATATCATAGTCTGAATTACTCAAAGATAAATTGCTAGAAATGTTATTTCCTTCACAGCAGTGCAGATATGTGTCTGCCACTAGTTTCATTGTGCCTTGCGATCACTGTATAACCAAGATTGTATTTGTAGCATAAATAACCTTGCAAAGCAAAAACACTTGCCAAGCAACTTTGGGCACCTCACATACCTGCACACACTCATGGGCACTATTATATCCCCTGGTGCTCCCCCTCTCTACTTTTAAATATTTAAATATGAAGGGTAAACCTTTGAAGCTGAATACTAAAGGCTATTAAATGTGTTGTTTACCTTCTAAACATTCTTTTTTCATTCCAGCTGTTTTCAGAATTCACCACAAATCCATGCCTGGGGAATAAATTTGCCCATCACTACTCACATGCCATATCAAAGCACCTCATTGTATCTGAGTCCTACACTGCCTATTAGCATCCAAAGTCAACTCTCCAGTGTTGTCAAGTCCTGGTGATTTCATTCTTTGTTTGGTGTACAAATTGTAGCCTAATATTGCTTCTTGCTGACTCCCCACAGATATTTTAATTTTAAAGGCTCCATGCCTTTCTCACTTGAGCTCCTGGGTTAAGGTAAATGTAACATACAGTACTTACCACTTAGTAACACTGTCTGATGAGGGACACATGATTGTATATACACTACAGAATGCTAATGGGAAATCTAGGACTCTTTGGCCAAAGTGTTGTACTTATATCTACTATCAGTTGCATTTATATGCTTTATGTATAAAATGTAACGGTGTCTTGCTTTATGGCAAAGATTAAAATATATTTGTTTTTATTTTGAACTATTCCAGAGGCAGATCAACAATTAATTATAGTCACCAAACCTTATCTTATGCAACAGCTGAGTTTACACTGCTTAGCCCATCTCCCAACAGATATGCTTTACAGTTGCGGGCAAAGTAAATTCACTGCAATAGTGAGAGGACCATACCAACAACTAATTTAATTTCAAAAAGTGGAGTGTGTGATTTGTTCCTGATTCCATTCTTAACCTTTTAAAGTATTGACTACTTTTTCCATTTTGTTTTGCATAATTACTAATTTAATTTGCTTATTTGGTGAAGTTGCCAAACATGTGCTAAGTGCAATTTGCTGCTGATAAGCATTAATTAGGGGCATCTACAGTCTTTGAGTGCATAAGGACTCAGTAACTTACTAGCTCATGCTTCATGTATTTATGAAATGTGTTCTGATCTTAGCAGTTTATTTTAAGCAAAATATTGCAACTCTTACCATAGTAGGATACTCTTATTTGTATATATATATATATATATATATATATATATATAGCGTTATGTAATAAAAGGCACTACATTTGCCCAGGGGCAGTAACCCATAGTAACCAATCAGCATGTGGGAGGGGCTTCCAGATTTTAAAGGGGAACTTAACCCCACTTGTTACTCACCACACAAAACTTGATGTAAAAAATTAAACAGGAGATTTCTATCACTGATTCCCTTACTTACAGAGTGCCCGTAGGAAACTAATTCCACTTTCCTCCTTGATGGGGCCACAGCTGCCCTTACTAACTATCCTCACTATCTCGTGCACCTAGTGCTCGCTTTACTTAAAATCTCACTATCTGTGATGTCTCCACTCACCGACCAGCTGATGTTTCTTCGGCCACGCCCTCCCTTCAAGACAGCTCATTTTGGGCGGCGCACCTTCTTGTATAGTCCTTCTGTGTCCTACAGTGGCCTCTAGTGGCCGGGGTAGAAATTACACTTAAACTAAACTAAAAATCTACTGCCATCTGATAGTGATTTACACAAATTACACCCACCAATTTTAAACACACATACATTTTACATACATGCACAAAAAGATAACATTTCACTCACATAACACTCATCACTTTACACCCCCCTACAAGCAGGAAGTATTTACTGGTCACCTGTTTAAAAGTAAACATCTTCTTGGTTGCTATGTGTTTCTACTCCTGGGCAAACTTAGTGCATTTTATCACATATGGGGGTTACACTCTTCATAAAAAAAATACGAGATGTAAAATCATTTATCAAATGCTATCTTTAGTAAAGAGTTATAGTGGAAAGTGGAATTCGTTAATTTTGTTTTTAAGATAAGAACAAGCTCTTGAATGTAAAAAACCTTGCTTTGTGTTTTGTTGCCCCCTTGGTATTCTGCAGCGAGCTACATGAAACTCATATATAACTGAATTATAACTTGTGCACGGAGGCTTGCAGTATATGAGTCTTGAGCAGAAATCAAGCTTGGGAAGCCAGTGGTGCCTAAATTAATCTCCACAGACTAGACATGACCTAAAATGTCTCAACAAGTGGCTTCTGCAAAAACAGGCGAGCATACCCAATTTGTGTAAGAGTGGAGACCAGAGAGAATAATTTTTTATAAGTTGTTTATAGACTATTTATTTTAAGTTACAGTTAGCAGTGTAGTAGATTTTCCTACTTTTTCAATGTAGTGGCATTGTTTATTTTTTTGGGGCTGGACTAGTACATAGTAAAAATGATGATGGAGCCCTTAGGCAGCGTGGAGATTATGATATTATCTGGGTTGCCAGCTGGACAGACCTCCTATAAAGTGTGCACAAATGTTCTCTTGGTCCTAGTTTGTGGGGACGCAGAGCCTATTGTTTAAGGTAGAATTACCTATATGTAGGATTGTCATGTGAACTTATATAATACCCCAACCAATTGGTACTCATTCCTGCAGTAGTATAATTGGTCTTCTTTAAGAACATTATCACAGGATCAAGTAATAACTGCATCTAGTTCAGTCCATATTTGGTAAAAGCAACACTTTCACAAATGGTCAGTATATTTGTTAAACAGATTGTTTCATACTAATAAATCAGCGGTTTAATCAGAATTCATTTAATCCTTTCCGTTCACTGTTCTAAATTTTCACTGATCTTGCAATCTGTTCTCTTACAAATGCAACAATTTATACAGACCACCATCTACAATAAATATATTTAGGGAAACTTACATAAAAAGTATTCTGTTATGCTAGATGCTAAATTAACATGAAACAGTCTTATTACTTACTTAGATTCAATATACTATTATTTATCTTATTAACTAGGTAAGATGACATTTATAAATGTCTTTTTAACATATTATCTTTCAGCAGCAGCTTTTTCTTTCCATCAGGTTGTATTTAGCTTACTATATCCACAATATGATGCAGCAGTGTCTCTCTGTTTGATTTTATTAATAACAATATCCACTTTGGAGAGGTAATAAAAGGGTCACTCAGCAGTCATTTAACTCCAAACGCTGCATGCATTTAATTTGTGGCTGGCTGATTATAGTGCATATGGCAAGCTGTTAGCAGCTTTGGAATATAAATTGCTAGAAATACAGAATCCATTAGAATAATCCTTATACTCAGCATATCAATACTGTGTGGAGGAAAGTTGAAAGCAAACACAACTGAAGAAATTCTCAGGGTTTGATTCTGCTTTACTTTGTGAATCATTCCAAAAGAGCACTAATGTTTATATTTCATAATTTTGTGATGCATCAGTAGTCTTCTCCATAGCTATATTATTGTAATAACCGTCTAGATGTACTCAATAGTTCTCCTGGGTAATTTGGTACACATATTCATCTTAATCTTACCATTGTTATTAAATTAACATGAACCTGAGGTTACATTTTCAAGTTCTAAATCCTAAATTGAATGTTTACATGATTTTTTAGTAGACTTAAGGTATGAAGTTCTAAATTACAGAAATATCTGTTAGCCAGAAAACCCCAAGTCCCGAGCATTCTGGATAACAGGTCCCATACATGTACATTCAAAGAAATCTAAAGCTTAAATGAGAACTAAACCTCCTTTCTAATAAAAATCCCTACCCCCCTGCTCCCCATAGTCCCTCCTCCCTGCCCCCCCGCACTGGAGTTAACACAAGTAAATACCCCATAGCTGGTAATTATATCATTATATTGTTATATAAACATTATACGCATAACCACCCCCTCCCCAAAAAAAACCTCTATAAAGATATTTGCTCCAGGTGTAGCAACCCAGCCAGCAAATGTATGATTGGTTAAGTCTACATCTTTGTATTCTTTGCATTTATTTTATTAAAAGGAACACACTTATTTTGGTTCTTTTTTCATATACTACCTTCGAGTGGTTGCATTTAGCCATTTTCTATGGAACCTACCAAATTGACCCTATTGAATCTTACCGTGTGGACCACCCAAACTCTGCCTTAAAGAATAAGCCATGTTTTACCCACAATGCATCATTATTTTTCCAGAATTCAAGCATAATTGTGGGCACTTGCAAATAGTGTCTTAAGCAAATGTAAAAATTATCCAAGCTGTCAAATGGTGCATTTGCTGCTTTACATAGGTGTAACTTACAGAATGCTTGCAGCAATAGTATGTGTGCAATTCATTAGGAGCAAGTCAGTTAGATATGCAGATGAAATACATAAAGGGAACCATGGAAGTAACACTTTCCTAGGTAGGTTTAAATTACAGAAACCCCTTGCATTTTTGCACCCGTGCTTTGCAATTTATTCTGTGAACTGGACACAACTGGCATTTTAGTGCAAAGGGCAACTATGAAGGACTGTGCATTGACAGTATATTTTACACTGGACACTTGTGTTAATTTATAACGGAAGCTTAAAATGTAGATTTTTTTAGGATTTGTATGTGGCTTTTTTGTCAGCCTATATTGTGCCCTAAAAAGTTACTGTTGACAATGGAGGACAAATTTATCAACATGGTGAGGCCCATATTTCAAAGGTCAAATTTTGAATTCATGTGAGTTTTTTTAAAACTAGAATATACTCACAATTCGACTGGGAGGTTATTTGAGAAAAATGTTGAATGTCTAATATTTGATCGAATGGTTCAGACTCCAAAATTCGAATCGTATTTGATTATTACAAATCAAGTTTTTCTCCTGAAAAAAAAAATAGAATATCGGGAAGGCTATTAACCAACTGACCTCTGCCATTGACTTGTACATGAACTCGGCAGGTTTTAGGTGGCAAAGATTCAAATTAGGACTGTTTCCATAGTTGAGGTGTAATAAATCTCACATATGAATTTACATTCGAATAGGGGGTGAAAATTCGAATGTCTGAATTTTGACACTCGAAAATTTGAATTCGAATTTACTATTCGACCCTTGATAAATCTGCCCCTTATAGGAGAGTTTTCCACAAATAGGCGCAGATTTATCAAGGGTTGAATTTCGAGTTTATGGGGATTTCTAAAAGCTCCCATCAACTCCCATAAACTCGAAATGCTAATACAAAAAGGACCAATTTATTAAAAAAAAATTCTTTTTTTAATTAGTTTTTTTTCAAAAGTCCACCAAATGAGTTTTCCAAACATGAATAAAAAATTAATCAGCTACATAAGTTGAAGGTATGGTACGTGTATTTTCCAATTGCAAGTTATATTAACATTTTTGTTTTTCTAAATATGTCAAATCTTTGCAGGAATTATGATTTATGGGTGTCTTACTGACACTCCCTTCATCAACTGCATGAAGAAATGTATATATTAGACACTGTTATGGTTGTCCTTTTTTTTAATACTGGGCCTCTCTGACTATTATAAAAAATAATAATGTTGGTATAGTGTATACTGTTGATACACGATAAAAGAATAACAATAAAAAATTTTATGTACCACATGCCTATAAAATATATGAAAGCACTGGAATAACCACTCGGGGGCGAATATTTAATTACCCCCAGCGGGGGGCGCAAGCGCCGGAGCACTGGGGAGCAGCGCA